>JAPKLY010000051.1:136148-177334 GCA_026898435.1 Prunella vulgaris
ATATATATATGTGTGTGTAGAATATTATAATTAAAATTAAGTAATTGATTCATTTTATTTATGAATATTAATTATTCTTATTAATATATTTTAAAATTTAGTTTAATTGAGTATATATAATTATACATATGTATATATTGTTTAATTAAAAATTAATTTATTTCTCATTTATTAATATAGTGCATGTTTATATGGATTATATATATAGATATGATGAATATTTAATTTGATCGATGTTCGATCTAATTATAATGTGGATATTGGAGTATGGGTTGATTGTTGGTATTGTTTGCTGTAGAATGTGCGTTCCGATTTAATTAATTAATTAAGTTTGTTGTTGTGTACGTTTATGTTTTAGTATTAATCGATATTTTGTTTGACTGATATTTTGTGACTTGTTTAGGGTTTATGAATAATTCCTAGAGGTGGTCGAATTTTCAAATATTGTTTGTTTTAGAGACAATAACTATTATCGACATCGGCTATTATATTAGATCTCTATTATCGAATATTATATATTGTCTCTCTACGTTATTATATTTTTAGAAATGTGATTATTTTATAACTTTATGAAAAATATTGAAAACTATAAAAATATGTGTATATACATACTAGTGTAAATAAATTAAATAGTGAAAAAGATTACAAATGTGATTATTCTATATCTTTTATGGGGAATATTTTAATTAGAACAATAAAAGAAATATATATGTATGTCCTCATATTAATTAATAAATAGTGAAAAAAATTATACACATAACTATTTTATAATTTAATTAAAATGATCAAGAAATGTAAATATGTAAAAAATACAAAAATAATTATTTTAGTATTTTAATAAAAATTAATTCATTAAACTAATTTTCAATAATAATATTTAATTTTATATCTATTTATAATAATTGAATAGTTAGATATACAATAAAGAATTTAAATATATGTTATAAATGAATAATATAAATACCAAGTACAATATATATATAATACATATATAATATAGTTGAATAGTATAACGAATATCAAGCCTAGCTCAAACGGTAGGCGCCTTGAACATACTTTCTCTCCAACGGAGAGGTCATAGGTTCGAACCTCGCTGGGGCGAAAATATCGTCTATATAATGCTGAAGGTGGGGGTATGGGGGGTGCCCGGTTTCAATTCCCAAGCATTGTTTTTTTTAATGAAAATTAAATGGCGAGGGATTAAGGCGAGGGAAATATATCCCTCGTTAACTGGGCGAGGGTTTTGACGAGGGTGCCCCTGCCCTTGTCTTTTTTATTACCTCGTTAAAACCCTCGTCTCTTTTTCCCCTTTTTAAAACCCTCGCTATTTATTGGCGAGGAACATTTTAACTAGGGTTTTTTTCCCTCGTTAATACCCTCTTTAAATTGATATCCCTCACTAATTCCCTCACCATTGCCCTCTTTAAATTCCCTTTTTTTTGTAGTGTTAGGTCGAATATTCAATTAAAAGAAATTGTATAGTTACCGTAGAAATATGATAAGAACACAGAACTCTAGTGTAGTATATATTTGTGTTAACCAATTACAATTTTATTTTATGACAAAATACTT
Source organism: Prunella vulgaris (assembly GCA_026898435.1). Classification (NCBI taxonomy): domain Eukaryota; kingdom Viridiplantae; phylum Streptophyta; class Magnoliopsida; order Lamiales; family Lamiaceae; genus Prunella; species Prunella vulgaris. The sequence goes on from JAPKLY010000051.1 coordinate 137,721, forward strand.
TATTGTTCAAATTTAATTGGACAAAATATTTTCTATTTTTGCCCTACTCAAGAAGAACTTTGTTTACCCTAAACGAATTGCCAAATCAATTGGCGTGCCAACCTCGTGCTACTATATATTTTGCCAACTATTTTGTTAACCTCTTTGGTCATAAAAGATTATATCCTGAGCAAATAAGTAATTTCTTTATAGTATATATAATTTAACATTATATACTTTTAAGAAAAAAAAAAAAAATTCCATCCGTCCCATATTACGTTGCATGATTTTTTTTATTGGATGTCCCATCAACATTTACACATTGAGAAAAAGAAAATTTTCATTACATTCCACCATCACAATGTTTATATATTTACACAAAATTCTATTCATTACTTTAAAAAAAAAATTATATCTCCAAAAGGCCCTGCAATATATTGTGGAACAAAAAAAGTGCTCTCTCCGTCCTAGAATATTTTCACCTCAAAAGTGCACATTTAAAAAAAAAAAAGATAATGTGTAAATTTATATTATTAAAATAATATTTATATATATACACAAAATTATATTCATTACTTGAAAAAAAAAGGTCTCCAAAAGGCCCTGCAGTATATTTTGGGACAAAGAGAGTACTCCATCCATTCTAGAGGTGTTTTCACTTCAAAAGCGCACATTTAAAAAAAAAGTATGACAATGTGTAAAATTATATTATTAAAATAATGAAATTAATTGCATTAAATGTAAAAATATTGACATTTTGTGTAGATATGTGAATATTATGAGTATAACGTTAGTAGTAGTTTTCATTTATAAAGTGTGAAAATAATTGTGAGACGAAAATAAAAAAATAATATGCAAACAATTATGAATCAGATGAGGTATTTTATACTTCATTTGAGATTTTGTATTTTATTGTCATATTATATCGTGTAACGCATAATATCATAATTAACTTTTATTAATTGTGGCATACTATATCTTGTCCGTTTAAAAAAAGTGTTAGTATTCTGTTAGCACGCTTTAGGAAAATAATATAACTTAATGAATTATTTTACATTGCTTTATAACTTTTGTACTTTAAATGAAATGTAATTTTTAAGGTATCAATGTTTAGATTCATCCATGGTTTATGTTCAATTTTCGGTAAAAGTAATTTTAAATATATTAAATTATTAACTTTTTTAATTTTATTTTTCCACAAAAGAGTTAATATATCTAGCAGAAAAAATATAAAAACGGTCACCCTCACCCTCACCCTCACCCTCACCCGTACCTCTCTAGCTCACACCTACCCCATAATTCCATCATTTTATTGTAGTAGCTTCTCCCCTCCGAGGGCAAATAATATTTTCTTTCATTCATCATTAAAATAAATATGGATATATATAACATTACAAACTATGTCTCATATAATATTATATGAATATCCATTGAGTCATAACTACCATTGGGCCATATACACATCACACATAGGCCTAATTAATGCTACGGCTATAATAATTGTTGTACACATAGGCCTAATGCCACGGCTTTAATTATTGTTGTAGCCGTTTATTGCATGTATAGTCCAGGATGACAACACGATCCGTCGCATAGTTGTTTTATTTTAGTACGCTCTGCTTTGATCAGTCTCATCCCGCTTTATTTTAAAATTAGGGCAGCCCCCCTTCCCGTCATGCATAAGGGCAGAACAAACATGAGTTTGTATTTTTACTGTACTGTCTTGCCACGTCCTATGGTATATATTTAACAAAAATATAATATTTTATATTATATAAAATAAATTTAATATATAATATTTTATAATATATCAAATAAATTTAAAATTATATTATTTATTTATTTAATATAACTCTAATCTAAAATAAATCAAAAATTATTTTTGTTGAATATGATTTGATTTATTTGGTGCATCATTTTTATATTAATATAATTTTATTTATCTAAATTATATATATATATATGTAAAAAAATATTACTCCCTCCGTCCCAGAAGACATTGCATACTTTCTATTTTGGTCTGTCCTACAAAAAGTTTGCATAAAGTGAAAATTATTTTTTAAATTCTACTCTCACAATACACATATAATATTTATAAAAATGTACTCCCCTTATCCATCAAATTATTTTCCACTTTCCTTTTTTATTTGTCCACAAAACTTTTTCTCATTTCCTTATTTGGAAATAATCCACACTCACAGTAAAAGTTTGGGCCCTACAATACCCCTACTTTTCCTTACTTTAAATATCATTTCAATATAATATTAATTTTCATTAAATCTCGTGTCACTTCACAAAGAGAAGATAGTTTAATGTACGGAGGGAGTACTTATTATTCATTTTTCTTAAACTGTGTGTGTGTCCAAAAGACACCACAATGTCTTTTGGGACGAAAAAAATATATTTTAATATTACAATATGGGCAGTATAACGTAGGGTAGGGTGGGGGGTAGAGGTCTGGGGCTGACATGAGTGTTTAGATACCCGCTCTGCCTTGTTCTATTGTCATGATATCATCCCTATGTATAATCGGATTATGGGTGCAAACTAACCACAAATATTTAAGGGATAGTTTGTATAGTGTATTTATAAAGAGTGGTAAGCATGTAATTTTATAATATTTGTACGCTCATTATGAATTTTATTTTGAATGTGCAAATTTTATAATTTTTACACATTTGATCATTTTTATATTTTAAAAATATAGTATGTCCCTCTTTATATTTTTCCACTATTTAATAAAATGAAAAAACATTAATAATGGGGGAACAACTTATGAGTACAAGTTCTTCGTTTGAATATAACTTTCGCTTAGAGAGTTGTACTATTGTTGCAAGAGTTGCGAGGTAAAGATCCTTTTATAAAGTGGCGAATGTCCTCTATTTATAATTATATATATATGACCAAAATTAAAGATTAAGAATAGATTAAAACATCATCTGCAATTTTTATTTTAAAATTTTGTTTACAACTATTATTGATTTTAGTGATAGTAATATTTATTTTACATTTAATATTATTGCACTTTGACTTTTTTTTTTAATGTTGATCTTCGATCATATTGGATCTGTATACTACAGAAAAATTGATTATTTTGAGGATAAGTCCAGGCTGCGGTAAACTTTTTTTCGTGGCAAGATCGAGACATGCTATTTGATAATTCGTGACACAATTATTATTATCTCATGGTTTGATTTAAAAACTGCATCTTCTATCACCTAACTAACAAACAAGTTAGCTCACCTGGCCACCTGACTCTTCACTTGAGTGAGTGACTCAGGTTCGATTTCCTTTGGAACGAATAAGAGGGAGATATAAGGTTGGCTTGAAGATATGAGTGTGGGAAGACTTGGTAAACTAACTTTTAACCAATAACAATGAAATTGTCAATAATAAAATTATCATCAAACTAAATTAGCTAAATTCAAACTGAGAGATGGACATCGAGTGGAGTGTTGTAAGGAAGGGGAAATGGGTAGATCAACGTCACCAAAATTTCGAGAGACCACCGGTGAGGCAGCGTTATTTTCCCAGCCTTAGGATGAACCTAAACCAACTCGATACTGAAAGGACTTCGGGTAGAAAGGACATCAACGGGAATTCTTCTTTCCAGATTAGTTTAGGTGCTAAACCCAGGGAGCCAAACAGCAGAAGTCACATAGAAGATTACCACAGCTTTCTTTTCAAAAACTTTCCAGAGAACAGTACAATGGAGGACTTATTGTTCTGCTTTAGGAGGATTGGAGAGGTGGGAGACATCTTTTGCCCAAATAAGAGAGACAAAAAAGGAAAACGCTTTGGCTTCGTGAGATTTCCGAAAAGCTATGCTGCTGAAGAAATTTTAAAGGCTCTCAATTACAGCTGCATGGGGAGTTATAAACTTTGGGCCTTTATACCAAGATTTGAGAGGGATAATTTGTGGAAAAAATCAAACAAACAACCAGCACCCAAACCAATATCCAGAAATTCCTTTTCGGCAACCGCGGGCATACGGCAGGAGAACATGACCTTTGCAGAGATCATTCAGGGCAAGAAAAGGGAGGACGAACAGTCTATATCTTCTCTACCGGCGGTGGAATTTAAATCTGTTGATAGAATTTATTAACAGCGTTTGTTTATGTGGCTAATATAACATGTAATTCTACCAAACAATAATTCAAGAATTTGTGTTCTTGGATGTAAAATATGAGGAGGGAGTAGAGAGTTTAGAGAGAGAAATATTGCAAGGTAGTAGTATTGATTTTCAGAATTGTGAGAATTGTGTGAATAGTACAAGAGAGGTCTTATTTATAGGTGTGCGAGTGTGAGACGGCACCTTACGAGCCTATGTGGCTTCCGGTGTTGACGAGGGTTCCTTACCCTCGTCTTGGTCTCTCACACTGCTCCCTTTATCATGCCTCATCCTACTACTATGCCTTAGACTAGATGGGCCTCATTAAAAACCTCGCCGTAAACCACCCTTGTGGATAAACCGGACGGAGGGAAAAAGAGCACACCATCGGGGTTCTATTCGTCTAATAGGCAAGCTCGGAGATGAGCCTAGGTGGTTTGGGCGAGCTCCAGGGCGAGCTCTGGTGCCTTGTGTGGCCCACGGACGTTATGCGATGATGGAGCTCGGCGAGACCTTCCCAGGGATAAAAGGCGAGCTCTGGGCGAGCTCCGCTTGTAGGTTACCTCCATGTGGGCGAGCTCCGCATCTTCAAGGATCCTGGTGGGTCCTGGCGACCTGCTAAGCCTTGCGTAATTGCCCCATGTTGATAGTGTTAGTTCGCCATATCAACAAAATCGTCAGAAGTCGAAAAAACTTGGTTGAAAAAATGTTACACAGGACACTTGAAACGGGAATTTCCATGGGAAGAATTTCAGAATGAGTTAGAAGGAGAGTGTGGTGGCAAAATGAAACTCACGACAATGGGAGGAAATATGATTCTAGTTCAGTCAACATCTGATGAGCCTATCAAGAATCTTATTGAAGGTTTTGATGAATGGACTAAATTCTGGTTCGATTGGATTCGGCCTTGGAGAGAAATTGACGTTTACCAACACAGAGTAGTGTGGACCAGATGGCTGGGGGTCCCTACTCATGCATGGACAGATAAATTCTTTTCTATTGCATGCGTGAATCTGGGGTTATTCATGAAACTAGACACAATGACTCTCAATAAACAGAGGCTTGATGTGGCGAGGGTACAAATTTCGACCTCCATCGGGCGGAAAATTGACAATACGATGCAAATAAAAGTGGATGGCTTATCCTTTACTATCAGAATTATGGAGGAAACCTTATGCTCATGCGACAATCAAAAAATTCTGGACATTCCAATTGACGATGAGTCAGATTCTGAGTTGTCTGAGTCAGATAAATTATCTACTAATTCGGTATTGGGTCGAGTGGATAATGAAGATGATGATCCATCGGAATCTCAATCTGAAGCAGTTCGGCCGGAAAATTATTTGCCAAGGGCTGCCACCTCGGAAAGGAGGACGGCCGTCCCTATGGACCCACCTAGGGAACAATTGCAATCAAGTAGTCTAGTGGAGTCGGATGTCAGAATGGAAACATCGAATTTCGTGGAATCCGTTGAGTTACTTGAGGCGCAATTTGAATTTGGGAACACACAGAGAACGCGCGAACAAAGTGGGACCCCCATCACAATAAGTGGTGACGAAGCTAACGTTAATATTCCAAGCTCTGGGCCTCAAGATGTGGCTCAGAAACTTAAGAACCCTTTTGGACCAATATTTTGCGAAAATTCTCTTCAAAAGAATGGGCCCAAGGATTTTTCTAGTGAAGAGTCTTCTTTGTCCTTTGGAACATTAATTTGGCCTGAGCCCGTCTCAAAAAATTCCTTACCTAGCCCATCAGTTGTTTCCCCCATCAAGCCCACACCACAAGTTAGCCCACCTGATGAGTCTAGCACACAACAAATGTCCCCTGAACCACAAATTACCCCACCCATTAACCATCCTAGCCAAAATCAATCACTGCCTAACCCTTCATTCGAAAATTCCTATCTAGACCAACCAAATCCCACGAAAACTATGGCCAACCCAATCCCAAGCAAAATCATCCCAATTAACTCAAAACTCAGCAGGAATAATGGTGGAAAGAGGAAATTGAAAGGTAAGGAAAAAATTCTGACAAGGAAGATGGAGAAAGCAGCGTTCTCAAAATTCGTCCAAAACCTAGAAAGTGACGAAAGGCCTCGGCTAACCACAATCATAGAGGAAGGAGAGAAAGAGTTTATCCCAGAAGATGCAATTTCACAACAAATCAGAGATGAGGCAATCCAAATTTGGAATTTCGGAAAAAAAATTGGCATCAATAGCAATGAATCGGATGAGAAGACTGTTATGAGTATAGTAAGATTATCTTCAAAGGATTGGCAAGGGCAGAAGGATAGGGAGGAAAAAAGAGAGTTTCCCCAATGAAGTTACTCTCTTTCAACATTAGAGGGGCAGGGAGCACGGTAAAAATCAAGGAGGTTCGGGAGTTAATCAGGTATCACAAGATTGATTTCTGCTGTCTACAGGAATCAAAGGTGGAAAAGGTCGATACAAATCTTTGTAGAAGCATTTGGGGTTCAGGAAATTTTGATTGGTATGCAAGAGCTTCAAATGGAAGATCTGGTGGTATCATTTCTATTTGGGACTCTGAAAAATTTGTTTGTTCTAGTTCTTGGGATATGGAAGGGGCTTTAATCGTTAATGGACTCTGGGGGGCGGATAGAATAGCATGTTGTATTATCAATATATATGCTGCTTGTCCTTTGTCTGATAGAATAGCACTATGGGATCGTTTGAGCTGGGTGATTGACCAATATAAGGATAGTTGCGTATGTATTGCTAGGGATTTTAACTCCATCAGAGTTACCAGGGAAAGAGTGGGTCAAAGCGAGATAATCAATCATAGAGATTTGAGAGAATTTGATGATTTTATTCGGAAGACCAACGTTCTAGACCTTCCACTTACCGGCAGGAAATTCACATACTACAAGGCAGATGGTAGGTGCAAGAGTCGAATAGACCGGGTTCTTATCAATAATCAGTGGGTGTCGCAGTGGCAGTCCTCTTCTATCCGAGGACTAAATCGAACGGTGTCTGATCATTGTCCTATCCTCTTGGAAGATAAAGTAGTAGACTGGGGACCAAAGCCATTCCGCTTCGTAAATGCGTGGTTCTCACATCCTGGATTTATTAAATTCGTTGAGAAATCGTGGAATAGCCATTTTTTTGAGGCATGGTATGGGTTCAGAATTAAGGAGAAATTAAAGTGCCTGAAGGAAGATCTAAAAAAATGGAATAAGGAGGTTTTTGGTTCCATGGAAGGAAACATTGACAAGCTTAAAAAAGAGATACAACAACTGGATATTATTGATGACACGTTTGGCCTTGTAGAAGATGAGATCATTAAAAGAAAAGAACATACAGCTAACTTATTCAAGAGTCTTATTCAGCGCAACAGCTTGTATGCTCAGAAGGCGAAGATCAAATGGTTGAATGAAGGTGATGTCAACACGAGCTTCTTCCACAGAGTCATCAATTTTAGGAGAAAGAAGAATGAATTGTCCGGCCTTATTCTTAATGGACAATGGGCAGAAGATGTCAATGTGATCAAAGAGGGGGTTCGTGAATTTTTTCAAAACCATTACAGCTGTACACAGGGAGTCAGACCTTTCCTCTCTGCTGATCTTTTCAGCAGGAAGATATCAGAAGATGATAATAGGATGTTATGTGGAATTTTCTTAGAAACTGAAGTTTGGGAGGCCATCAACAGGTGCGATAATTCAAAGAGCCCGGGCCCGGATGGGTTCAATTTTAATTTTATCAAAGGCTGTTGGAATGTGATAAAAGGAGACTTCCTCAAGATGCTCAATGAATTTCACGTTAATGGGAAATTAGTTAGAGGCCTTAATTCGTCCTTCATCGTCTTAATTCCAAAGAAAGAGGAGACTGAATCCTTGGGAGATTTTCGTCTGATCTCTCTTATCGGATGCATTTACAAAATCCTTGCCAAGATTCTAGCAAATCGACTTCGAAAAGTTTTGGATAAATTGATCTCATTTAATCAGAGTGCTTTTTTTAGCAATCGTACATTCTCGATGGGGTTGTGGTGCTGAATGAGGCAATTGATGAAGCTAAGAAGGTGAAGAGATTCTTTTTTAAAGTTGATTTTGCTAAAGCGTATGACTCGGTGGACTGGAATTTTTTGGATTCGATGCTAAAAAACTTCAATTTTGGGGTGAAATGGAGAGGATGGATAAGAGAATGCATCTCTTCGGCCTATGCATCTGTGTTAGTTAATGGCTCCCCATCGGGAGAATTCAAACTTCATAGAGGTTTAAGGCAAGGAGACCCACTGTCTCCTTTTCTCTACCTTTTGGTTGCAGAGGGTCTGAGCATCCTGACTACTAAAGCTGTGGAACTTAATCTTTTCTCACCTGCAGATCTTGGTTCTGAGAACATCAAAATATCACACCTTCAATATGCCGATGACACGGTATTTATGGGGACTGCCTCGATCGAGAACGCAAAGACTCTGAAATTCATTTTGAAGAATTTTGAACTACTCTCGGGCCTGAAGATCAACTATAACAAGAGATGCCTTATGAGAATCAATCTACCCTCAGATTTGCTCAGAGACATGGCAAGTGTTCCAAACTGTGAAATTGGAGAAGTCCCTTTCACTTATCTTGGAGTCAAAGTAGGGGCGAATCATAAGAAGATGGCTGAATGGGAGATTTACATTCAAAAAGTTCGCAGAAGGTTGAATTCATGGAATGAAAAGAAAATATCATTTGGGGGCCGCCTAACTCTTCTGAAATCAGTGCTCTCCTCGATTCCGATCTACCAGTTGTCCTTCTACCGGGCACCAAAAAAAGTCCTTAAGAGCTTAACTTCTCTGCAGTGTGCGTTCCTTTGGGGAGGGAGTGAGAACAAAAGTAAAATTGCTTGGATTAATTGGAAAACTGTTTGTAAATCTAAATTGTTAGGGGGCCTTGGGGTTAGGGATATGTGATTATTTAATAGAGCGTTGTTAGGAAAATGGTTGTGGCGTTTCTTTGTAGAAAGAGAGAGTCTTTGGGTGAGGGTTGTTAAATCCATTCATGGAGTGATGGATTTGGGTGAGGAGGGTGTCTTAGGGAATGTGAGAAAGAGTCGATGGTCTATGTGGTGGAGGGATGTTGTGTCAAATGGGTCTAATGAGGGAGGAAAATGGTTTTGGAGTAACATGGTAAAGTGTATTGGGGATGAAGGTGATACATTCTTTTGGAATAGTTTGTGGGTAGGTGAGAGAACGTTAAAAAACCTCTTCCCGAGACTTTTTAACGTTTGTAACGATAGAGAAAGTAAAGTGAGGGATATGGGTTGTTGGGAGGAGGGAGTTTGGAGGTGGAAGTGGAATTGGAGAAGGGAGCTTTTCGATTATGAAGTGACTTTACTTAATAATCTCATTATCTTGATTAACAGGTACACCCCAAAGGAAGATACAATTGATTGCTGGAAATTGAGGAGTACTAGGGACAGTAGATACCAAACTAGAAAGGCTTATGGATTGCTCACTGAGGATGTAGTGGATGCTCAACCAACTGCACTTAACATCAAGAGTTTTACTCTTATCTGGAACAAGATTGCACCAATTAAAGCTATTGCGTTGGCTTGGAGACTTTTATGGAATAGACTACCTACTTTGGATAACCTTGCTCGGAGAAACATCATCTCAGGAAATACATCTACAAGCTGTACTTTTTGTAATACATCAACCGAGACGGCAGATCATATCTTTCTGGGCTGCCCTTTGGTGTCAAAGGTATGGTACTCTTGCTATAAATGGTTGAACCTGCCTGTGGCCCTTAATAACCATATTGGTATTCATTTCCTCCTGCATTCTGGTATTTTTCCTGGAAAAAGGGGGAGAACGATTGCCATTGGGTTGTGGATTTGCATAATTTGGGTCATTTGGAATTGGAGAAACAAGAGAATTTTTAAAGGGGAGAACTTGGTGGTGGAGAAGATTATTGATGAAATTAAAGGACATTTTTGGAGTTGGTATAGTTCTAAATTTACTGTGCTAGGAGATTTTTCTTTGAAAGAATGGTTTGTAAATCCTAATTCATTTTTGGATTACTAAAACTCTCTGTATTTTTGCGAGTGAGTATCTCTTATACTCAAAGCATTAATAAAATTTTCTTTTACCGATCAAAAAAAAAAATTATCATCAAACTATTTTAAAATATTAAACATTTCAATATAAAATAAAAAAGGGTCAATGGTATTAACATTTACCGATAAAAAAAAAGGATCAATGGTATTATATATAAATTTTTATTAATTTTTTTTACTCAAATTATTTATACTTATGATATTTTTTTTGATATTATTAATACTTTAAGATTTTTTATGATAAGCCGATTATAAACCATTTTTATATAAAATGCATTCTATTTATATTGCATTGTGGGATTAATACCAAAATCGTCCCATAACTTTTTAAAAATCGTCCCATAACTTTTTCGATTTGGTCTCATAACTATTTAATGTTTCAATTTAGTCTCATAACTATGTAATATTTCAATTTAGTCCCATAACAATTCAAATATAACCAAATTAGTCCCAAATCGCCGGAAATGACATAAACAGCGTCGTTTTACTCACGTGCCGTATGAGCCATTTTTGCCAAAAATATAACACGTGACCGGCATGTGAGTAAAATGACGTAATTTTATGTCATTTCCGGCGACTTGAAACTATTTTGGTAAGATTTGAATTGTTATGGGACTAAATTGAAATATTACATAGTTATGAGACTAATTTGAAACATTACATAGTTATGGGACCAAATCCAAAAAGTGAAAAAATTATGGGACAATTTTGATATTAATTCCTTGTGTTGTGATATTTATATATATAAAAGAAAAAAAATATAAAATGTTGATTGGTTTTATGATAAAAGCGATTTACAATTAATATTTTATAGTAAAAATAATTAATACTTCATCCATTAAAGATGTGATTGAAGAAAAATAAATTAAGTGAAGTTAGCGATTAAAAAAAAAAAAGAGAGTGATGTACAATTCATATAAATAAATAAAATGGAGAGTAATTATTTGATTGGATGGGGAACACGCTGTCCAAATGTGAAATGAAAAGTTTTTGGTGCTGGGAACTTTTTTTTTTTTTGGAAAGATAAATTTTATTGCAAAGGGAGTACAAGGGGTACTTAAACCCTTACAATGTCAGGTGTTGTTCACATCTACATAGCCACCAACTTAACCAACTTACAATTCTACAATTTCAAAACTAAGGATTCACCCTACTCTTCTTTTAACTCCTGCCGCATCAGCTTGTTTTCCCAATAAACCCCTCGAATTCATACGTCAATCCTCAATCGGAATATCTCTAAATACAGTAGACTTTCCTGAAATCTACGACCAAGATCTCCCAAATATTTCCTCCGTTAATCTAATTACATTTGTAGATGCTCCATTGAAAACTACATCATTCCTCAAATTCCATAAAGACCACACTGCACAAATCCACAATGTCGCCATAATTTGTTTCCTTTTCTTTCCATCTAAAAACTCACTGCAAATCATAAGATGATGTGCCAAATTTTTTGGCATCACCACTGGTAGTTTGAGTCATTCCCAAATTGTCTCCCACATCACTCTCACCAATTTACAATCTAAAAAAAGATGTAAAGTACTCTCAACCTCCACCTTGCACAACGGGCACCTTATATCATCATCAGAAAAAGACATGCATACCTCGCTTCGCTAAGTTTTCCTTCGTTGCTAAACGCCCCTTAATTAGTCTCCATGCTGTGACCTGAGCTCGTTTGGGTGCAAAGGACTTCCAAATCAGCTTATAAGCTGTTGTTTCCTGTTCCGATAGACTTGTCTCTTGGTTCCTTTCCGTCAGTCTTTTGTATGCTAAAGAGGTGGAATAAATACCGTTTGGGGCCGGTTCCCATCTCCATGCATCATCTCTTCCTTGGGTAGGAGCAAACTTGTTCAATAGCACAGACAAATTATTGAGTTATTTGGTGCTGTGAACTTATTTATAGTATGAAATTATAATATTATTATACTTATAAAATAATGTTAGAATATAAAATATAATGGTCTCAAATATCAATTAATGCATATAATGTTATCATTTTCATACTATGAATAAATTTTAATGAGAGTACTGATTCTTTGACGGAATGACCCAAATTGAAAGATGAGAAGTTTTAGGTAGAATGGATAGAGTACTTATTAATGGAATAACTAATATTATTAAAAACTATATAATTATAAATAACTAATGCTCTTTAACTAAACAACTATTATATTTCAAACTAGGTTTATAGTGAAACTTATTCGCACAAGAATTTGTCACATAAAATCATAAATTATATATAATTGAATTCCAACTATTATATAAGTACACTCTTAGGGAATTTCTTCTTAATTATTTCCTCGACATGATGAGGCCTCTTCACGTCTGATTTTTGACACAGGGTGTGTTTCCTTTGATGTAGTCTAAGTCTTATATATGTACCCGTTACCCCCACATTCGCTCATGGCGGAATTTTAGATGTTGATTATCCACAACCTTTTGTGGTTGGATCAGGGTCCCTCCTGTGGGACCTTTGTGACGCTGTAAAATGGAGACAGGTCCCTAGGATTATGTTGACCCCGCTTGATGGGGTTAGAGTTCTTATGGAGAATGAAATATTCATTCTAAAACATATATATTTGAGGACGTATTTAATAAAATAAAACAATAATTAATTTATTTTAAATTTTATTAACATGTAGTATAAAATATGTTAAAAGTTTGATGAATCATATTTTATTCTTATTAAATATCAGATTTATCATATGTTGATTTTAACTATTGAGGAAATATGAACCAAATATTGCTTCAATTCATTGATACTAAGGAGATGTTTGACTGAGCTTATAAGTTTTTTTCGAGTGTTAGATAAAATAAGATGTCTAATAGCTTATAAAGTTTTAAAATAAACTCTTTATATTTTACAGGTTGTAAAAAATAAGTTGGGATATCCTAACTTATTTTCGGGTTGAACTGGGCGAACCAATGAACCAATTCAACTGGTTTTTAAGAAATTTTTTTATCCAAAATAAAATTCTTATAAATTTAAGAGTAATAGGGTTTGAACCCCCAACCAACGGTTTATAATAATAATTTGCTATTAATCTAGAAATAACTTTTAGTACAAAATGAGGTATTTGTATTAAAAATTGTTATGCGGTTGTTGAATGAAATATTTATATAAAGGGATTAAAGTTTTTTTTGTCCTATAACTTGTCAAAATTTTGAATTTAGTCCACATGGATTACACATTTTGATTTTGGTCCTATAAGTTTGAAAATATTTTAATTTTGGTCAATTTACAATAAGTTTGTAAAAGGACCAAAATCAAAATATTTTCAAACTTATAGGACCAAAAACAAAATGTGTAATCTAAAGAACCAAATTCAAAATGAAGCAAAGTTATAGTTCCAAATTCACTAAATTCTATAAAAAAAAAATCAAATTCCCCATTTAAATTTTATCCAAATAATAAAATAAAATTAATTTCTATGCTATTTTAATTTTTTAAATATCATATTAATAAATTTTTTAATTAAATTTCAAGAAAACTAAAATAAAAATAAATACAATTAAATATTAAAAGATTATATTCAAGAGAGATGCACCTCATTTTATTATCTTATGCAACATTTAATAATGTATATATATATATATATATAATATTCGAGATATTCAATTTTAATACAACGATTCAACCAGTCGACCTAGTGAACTATATATTGACCCAGTTCATTGTCTGGTTCAATGACCGGTCTGATTTTAAAAACATTGCTACCCGCTGTCTCATCTTGGACTCCGCCACCATTCCTAGGGATGTCCACAAAGCGGGACGGGGACGAGGGACCAATTCTAGTTCCCCTTCCTACGAACATCACGCGAAAAAAAATTATCGTCATCCCTACCCCTCCGGAAAATCCGTCCCCGTAGGAATTTTCACTCCGGATGAATTTTATTATTTTAAAGAAAATCATTAATGTTTAGTTATTATTATTAATAAATATAAATAAAAATTAAATATGTTTAAAGTATGTTTAAATAGTTATTTTTTTTAAATAGTTAAAATCTAAAATATAAATTTGAAGCATGTCTAAAATATAAAATACAAACTTAAAGTATGTTTCAAATATAAAATATAAATTTAAAGTATGAATAAAAATTCAAAATATAAAATTAAAATTTAAAAGATATTTTAGTTATTTTATTTACATATATTTTATGTATTATATATGTTTATATGTATATAAATAAACAGGATCCCACGGGAAATGGACCACGAATCTCCACGTGGCGAGCAATACAATCAAAGTCCCCCTTACGGGGCAAACAAAATCCTCATCTCTGTCCTTATCCCCATTTTCTTCGGGGATTTCCCGCCCTATTCGGGATGGATCTTTGCAGGAATAGTGAATCTCTTCCGCTCTGCTGCCAAGTTTAATCACTCCATAAGTTATACTTTAATATAAAAAATACTCCATAAAATATTTATTTTTTATTTAATATTAAATTTTTTAAAAAGTATATGATAAAATAATAAAAAATTTATAAATTTAAGTAGCCAAACACTTTCACACCTTATAAATTATTTTAAAATATATTTTATAAACTCTTAAAATAATTTGATAAAAATATTAAAAAATTAAAAAACTTAAAATAAATTTAACGAAACATCTTTTAATACGCATGTGCATGGCATAATCGATTGCGATTGCCATAAAACCCTCCTAATATTTTATGCAATATTTCGTGAATTATTTTTCAGGTCCCAATTGATGCGACTGAAATAATTGAAAACTAATCCCAAACTTTGTCGGCTAAAATAAACTACATTTATAGCGGGTGACAAATATTAGGTGTCTGATTTGAGGGATCACGAGTCGTGGTACACAATCGGACACAAGAGCAATAAACAGCTACCAAGATATTGCTATGTGCTGTTTAAAACTACACCTAATTGTATAGAAGTAGTTCCATATATAGAAAGACAATTTCAATAGTGTATTTATAAAGAGGGTTTGAGACTTATTTTAAGCATTGATGTAGAAATTGTTCCAGGCGGTGTCTAGGCGCTAGGCAGCCTCTTACAGATCTAATTTCTGCAAAATTGACAATTTTATGTGTTTTCGGGTCTAGACGGCCCATAATTTGTACTGTTATATATATATATATATATATTTAAAAAAAATTAGGTTGCGACTAGGCGGTCAAAAAGTGTTCAATTACCGATTTTCGACTTTTACAATCTTGATTTTAAGTATTAATTTTTGCATTTTTTCTATTTTTAGAGTAAAGTGTATCTTCCTTTATAAATATCGATAAATATTTATGTATTTGTTATATATAAATTTTCATCATATATATCCGTGGCCGAGGTCAAACATTAATTAACAGAAAATTTAATTTAATCATGCAAGTTTAAAAAGTATATCCCGTTAATCAGTTAATTATCAAACATTAATTCTGAATTAATTCACAATATATATTTAATAATACATTGAATCATAAACTTGACGCCGCAATGGCATAACCTTCTAGTTTTGGCTTTAGCAATAAGATCCCTCCCTCATAGTCCGTCAAATGTCTTAATATATAATTAATTTGTTATACGGTTAAGCGTGTGGTTTCTATTTTAATTTAACCAAATAGCTTAGCACGCCCATTTTTATTTTTATATGTATGTCACTGCTTAGATTTGAAACAATGCCAAAACTAATTTCCATTATTCTTGACTGCTTTTTCAGATTAAGGAGGTATTGAGTGTATAAGCATTTTAAAATAATTTATATATAATTTAAGAATTTATAAACTCATTAAAAATATTTGACGGTTTATAAAATATTTTTAAAATGAGGTCAAAGCTTACAAACTGTAAAAATAATTGTGATATTTTAATTTTTTTTTTCGCTACCTCCACTTCCACTCACCCGCTCACTCCAACCGCTACCTTAACATAATTTTTTTTATTAATATTAATTTATTAAAAAAATTATGAATTGTATTAGCTAACCTTTAACAATTTATAAACTATTTAAAAATAATAATTTATAAACTTTTAAAATAACTTATAAGGTCTTAGAGTTTATTAGATATATATTTAAAATATATTTAACCAAACACCCCACGTTTGATTAGAATTAGACCACTGTTAGCAAGATCTTCAATAGGATACATGTGAAACACAACCTGAAGAATTAACCACTTATAAAAAAAATAAGTATTATATGAATATTGTCATCTTACACCACATATATTATTACTAAGTAAGAATTAGAGGGCAATTGGACTAAATTTATTTTAAGTATCTTTAAAATAATTTTTAAAGAAATTATAAGATGTTATTTATAACTAACTTATAAATTATTAAAATGTTTGTCTAATACAAGTATTTTGATAATTTATTATAAACCTTTTAAAATTTAACTTTAATATAAAATAAATAACTTTTTAAATTTTTTTATATGAAGGTCAAGGTGGGATGGAGTAGCAGCGCCAGAGGGAAATGAGGAAAAAAATAAAATTGAAATATCATAACTTAATTGTTTACGGTTTATAATTAAACTGTAAAGAACTTATTTTATAATTTTATTAGCCGTCAAAGTATTATTTTACTAAACACTTAAAATTACTCATTAGCTCTTAAGCGCGCATCTTAAAAATTATTCTACAGAGCTTACAAGCATGCACTTAAATTAATACTATAATCTGTAAATTTAAACTATTATTTACTAAAATTAATTAATATTATTACTATAGTAATTAATACCTTCTCTTTTTACATACATTAGTAATGACATGAAATATAATACTAATAAAAATAAGAAATTTTATAGACATTCCTACAAGTAACACATGCAAACATATCGTGGGATTGACAACATGATCCTGATCCTACTTTTTCCAAAGTACACAAACTAAAATCTTGATGAACAAGTTATTAAGGATGAAGAAAATTAAATTGCTTCCAGTTATTTGCTAGCTCCCATCACTAACTTTGCACGTTACTTACCTAGCTTTTCTCAATTAAGGCTGCGTTCACACAATCAAATCCTCCAATTTCATCTCACAAACTTCGTCAAATCATTAGCATACATCGAATATTTCACATCACACATTTTTTTAATTAAAACAAAGTCTTGTGCCAATCCATTATCTTAATATTCAGACAATCGTCCTTGAAATTTAGCTACAAATTGTTCACACCACAAGTTTCTCTATCATATATAATTTCCTATTCATTTAAATAAGAGAAGGATTTATTAAGTCCATGTCAATAGTTATAATTTATAGGCAATATTAGATTTTTGTTCTATAGTAGGGAATTTATGGCATCGGAAGTAATTCTGGAAAATGTATGGGCGAATTTCATCGGAAAAAGAGATCAGATAAATCACACTAGACAAATTGAGGTCGAATCATGGGAAGGCTTGCCTACCCTTGCTAGAGATGAATCAATGGAAATATTAGAGAGACTGCCAAGTTTAGGGAGATGGATATCCATGGGAGCCGAGGCGTGGGACCGGCTGCTTCTCGATGAAATCGGGCCTCCTCCTAACGACGTCGTTGAATCATCACAAAACACGAATTCAGATAAGGTGAAATGTGAGGTGAGAAAACACTATAGAGGGGTGAGGAGGCGGCCGTGGGGTAAATACGCGGCTGAAATAAGGGATTCTAACCGGAAAGGGGCGCGCCTTTGGCTCGGAACTTTTGAAACGGCCGAGGAAGCTGCCATGGCGTACGATAAAGCTGCACTCAGAATTAGAGGCTCAAAGGCACATCTAAATTTCCCCCTTGAAAATGTTGTTGGGATTTCCTGTCACGACAATTGCATGTCGTCAACGGATCATAGAACGAGTGATCGTCGTCGGAAAAGAGGAGCAGAAATGGTGGAAGAAGCAGTACAGAAGAGAGGAGCAAGGGAGAGTGGCAGTGAAGATGTGTTCGAATTTGAGGACCTTGGGAATGAGTATTTGGAGAGTCTATTGTGTTCTCTGTAAGTTAGATGATAGCATGAGATTTGGATTTTAGGTAATACTTAGTGATGAATACATTTGACACTAAAATTCGATCTAAGTAATATTGACTGGAACATTCATATTAATATAGCCTCTCCACAATTGATTGATGGAAAAAAAAGGGAATCTTGGTGCAAATTTTTTTACGAGAAAACAGTATGCATGCCTGCTCATTCTTTTACACATCATAAAAATTGAATTGAAAAATAATAGAAAATACGTGAGACTTGTAAATTTAATTTAAGTAAGCCAAAAGACTCTGTTTTTGCATAATAGCAACAATAGAACCCTATCTACCACATAAAACCTCCCAGGTCCCAATTAATTATATATATATAATTTTGTAACAATTAACAGGCTTAATTATATTAAACACAGTGAATTCATATGCAATATAAAATTTTGAATTGAAGACTGATTTAAAATCAACGAGACAATAGAAACAAGTAGTATTCAGAAAAGCACACTAGTAACTAATTCTTGCATGGAACTAAACCACACCCTATCCACCAAAACCTTATTTTAATTTCTGAAATGATCCGCCGTTGAAATCTCACTGGAAACACTACTGCTTCCATTATAGTCGCTAGAGCCTTTCAGATTCTGATCGAATCTTTCGACGGCCACGATTTCACCAGGAAAATTGAGCAGTGCCTTGGCGCCGCGCATTCTAAAGGCGGCTCTGTCGTAAGCCAAGGCAGCTTCCTCCGCTGTTACAAACGTGCCCAGCCAAACCCTAGCCCCGTGCCGGGAAGAGTCGCGTATCTCCGCCGCGTACTTCCCCCACGGCCGCCGCCTGACGCCTCTGTACTTGGTCTTGAGAGTGGGGCGGAGCAGGTGGCGCGTGGAAAGCAGAGTCCTCTGCTGCGACGTGGCGGTGTCCAAGGCGTCGGCCTCGTTCAAGAGTTGATGCAATATTATTTCTTGGGAATCGTTCTCGTTTAGGGGAAGAATCTCGCTTTGCCCACACACAGCCATATTACTTTGTTTGAGATTTCTTTACGATAGATTTGTAGGTGCTGTGCAGGAACTAATTAATTTGGAGGAAAGGAAACTTGTTTGAAGCTTCTGGAAAACAGAGAAAACCCCAACAAGGTATAAAACGTGCCTTTGAATCGTTGACGCTTTTGCAATTAAGATTGACTTGTTGGAAGAGTTCAAATTGTCTTTTAAGGCTGCAAAATAACAACTTATATATTATTTTTGTATATATTTAATTTATTAATTATTGTATATATTATTTTTGTTATATATATGCAATATTGTCACTATTAATAAATTAAATATAACGGTGATAATAATATGAATAACAATGATAGTGAATAGTATACACATAATTAGTGATATGGATTAATGTGAACTTAAATTTACAAAACACTATTTTTGGTGCAATTGTTATTTTGATGTATTTCGAGAGTTTCCATATAATATATTAATTACTTCCATATATTTCTTTTCACAATATGTACTTTCTCATTCCATTACATATCATAATATAAAATGTTATAATTTTAATAAATATATAAAAATATCAGTGATTGAATATAATAATACTACTTTTGTACTAAGAACGTATATATATTTCATTATAAATCTACCCCATTTCTTTTGTTAATAAATAAAATTAAAAAAAAATACCAAAATGATATTTGGTCTAACATAGAACACGTATGGGTGGAGAGAAATTTCAATATGCTCCTTCTAAACTCTTAATTTCTTACTTCAACTCAATACCATATTTATACGCAGTATGTATGTATATATATAAAATAACAACGAAAAAAGCATACACGGAAAAATACAAGATTCGAATTAAGATATTTTATTACACCTTATAGAAAGAGGGCACTAAGGTGTCTTTGATTCATTGTTTTGTTGGAAGAAATATTAATCGAGAGAGAGGGGGGCCTTTGTCCTTATGTCGTTTTCTTAGGTTAGATTGAGTGGGAGTGAGAAATGCATTGGAACACTTTTGAAGAAGAGATGAAACCTGGAAATTCCAAAATTTCAACCTCACGTATTTCACAAGACTACAAATTTTCCACGATTGATGTAATTATACCTTTCTAACATTTTCCAATTTTGTGGACCCCGTTTCAAATTCGAAATGACATACCACAGAGACACAGAAGAAATTCTAACAAACCTCAATTACTTGCATGTCCACTCAAGAATATTCAGATTTCACGTGTTTGAAATTTGAACAATGGAGCACATCAAATTTTAAAGATAGCAACAATTAATATATTTAGGGGGTGTTTTGGCAGGAATAATCTTATGTTAGAGGGATTGACTATTTAGTCCATTAAACAAAATACACTCTTAATGTAGATAATTTATACTGATATATCAATATTATTTAATAAAAATAATTGATACCTAAAAAAAATACAGGATTTGCATGTGCAACTAATATATTAACCTCTTTGCTTAATACTCACTACATCCATGAAACGTTTTCCAATTTCATAATTGGTATGAGTTTTAATGAAAAATATTATTATATTAAAATGATAGATAAAATAAAGGAAAAGTGAAAGTATTTTGGAGCTTAAATTTTTATTATAAGTATGAGTTGTTTTCTATAAGAAAATGTGAAAATATTTTGTGGACAAACAAAAAAAGAAGGTGGAAAATAATTTGGTGGACAGATGGAGTAATATATTACGGGGCATTTTTTTTTAATATAACATTCATTGCATAATGTATAACATATTTTCACTCAAATTAAATTAGTTGAAACTGCAACAGAAGCGCGAATGAAGAGAGATCGATACTTATTGTGCCTATATCGATTGTCATCATTTTTTTATTAATCAACTTTACACTTCATTTTGTTTCATTTATAAATTATACTTAATTTTATATAATATATTTTAATCAATGTGCAATTTTCATATAAGAAACTTAATATGGATAAAGAGAGTATTTAGCTATATATATATATATATATGTAACAAAAAAATCGTCAATTTTTATTTGTCTAATATAGAATTTTATTATAGCTACTGATGTAGGTGAGATTAAAATCCAATTACATATTAAACTCATTTAGTATTTAATTATTATTATTATATCAGTTTTAATTTTAATTATTGAATCATTTTCCATAAGTCAGGATGGCCGAGTGGTCTAAGGCGCCAGACTCAAGTTCTGGTCTCCGTGAGGAGGCGTGGGTTCAAATCCCACTTCTGACAATTTTTAATTTTATTGACTTTTTATTAAAAGCTAGAAATTAGAAAGCATTACATGGGCCTTTTAGGGAAACCAGCCCAACTATAAACATCAGACAGTTAATACAAGGGACTTTGGTCTTCGAGGGCCACCTCTTAAAAAAATATTATGTTAGAAAACCTTCTTGGGCCAGCCCAACAAGTTGTTAATCATCGTCCAAGTAGGCGATCTAAACAAAGTTTTTTATTTAACCGAAAATGAAAAATGTGCAAAGTATTAGTCTACTTTATGAGGTTAGGAATATGAATTATAATTTGACTGTAAATTGATCTATAATGTTTTTTTCCTTTAAAAACCTCTGAGATCACTTTTTGTAATAAAAACAATAACTTTAGGTTGTTTGCGTTAATCATGTATACCCCAAAAGGCCAAGAGTAATATACAAATATCTTACAAGTTGGAATTATTGAAAATTTTAAAAAGTAAAATATAATGTAAAATCAGTTTTATCTTAATACTTATTTATATTTTTTAAATTATGTATATTAGTTTGATAATAATAATAATAATAATAATACTATGAATTATAGGGACACTTAGTCTTAAAAGAAATGATAAAAAGAAGATAATGATGACATATAGATTAGTTATAGAGTAAGCAACCCATGCACCCACCCTTGTTGAACACTTAACCACCAATAAATACTAACCAACTAGCAGCTCTCACCACTTCACCTAATTTAGTTACACCCAACCCAATTAGTCTCTGTCCTTGAACTCAAAGAAAACGAAAAGTGGTCTTGCAACAAATCATTATTGTCTATATTTTCCACTCACACATAAAATGTTCGTACGATATATATATATATATATATATATATATATATATGTATGTATAAATATGCATAATTTCATAAATTAAATGCACAACTAGCTAGTATGAGTACAGCAAGGTTCATCAAGTGTGTGACCGTGGGAGATGGCGCAGTTGGCAAGACCTGCATGCTCATTTCTTACACCAGCAATACTTTCCCTACGGTTATAATTAATACTACACCACATATATATATTCTAATTTTGTTATCCGACAATGAAATTGATGTCATAAATATCCAGGATTACGTCCCAACGGTGTTCGACAACTTCAGTGCTAATGTGGTTGTGGATGGAAGCACCGTCAACATAGGACTTTGGGACACAGCAGGTTCTTCTATTTTAATTTCGAGTTATTTGCAGATTTGGTCCCGTAGGATATGCATTATTTTAGAATTCGTCCCAAATATTTCACTATTAGTTTCATACAATTTTTTCTTGTATTTATAATCCAAAACGTTCCCAAGAAAAAATGTAAGGATGAAATCTGCAGATTTTATAACGTTTGGGACTACAAGTGCAAGAAAAAATCGTATGAGATTAATAGTAAAATATTTCGGACCAATTCTAAGATAGTATATATCCGGTGGGCCAAAAGTGCAAAAAAAAACTCATTTAATTTACTACTCCATGTTTTTTTCATAAAAATTAATTATGGTATTTGTTGGTTGTTAATTGGAAACAGGGCAAGAAGATTATAATAGATTAAGGCCTCTAAGTTATAGAGGAGCTGATGTATTTCTATTAGCCTTTTCTCTAATCAGCAAAGCCAGCTATGAGAACATATACAAGAAGGTATTTCTCCGTTTTTCCTGTCGCCTCTGTTTCATTAATTAGTGACATATTATGATAACATATTAAATAAATATGAAATGTAATATATAGTAATCTAGTGTTTAAATATCAGTTTTATGTTGATGACAGTGGATTCCAGAGTTAAGGCACTATTCCCCCAACGTGCCAATTGTACTTGTTGGAACCAAACTGGGTATGATTTCCATGCATTACCCTTTTCATTTGTTAATAACGAGCCTCTTAGTTTTATATATAATTCAAAAAGGCATCAATTGTTTTTATTACACTCCATTCTATCTAACTAATGTCTTGTAATAAATAACTAATACTATTGTTGTAAAGTATAACTCAAAATATAAATAAAATAAACTTGAATATTTGCTCAATTTTCAGTAAATAATTTTACTCTTAGGCTCCATTTGGATGGATAAATTTAAAAATAAATAAATTTTTAAAAAAATACATATATTTTAAATCACAACATGAAAAATGAAGTCTCGAATGCACATAACTCTGGTGTGTGGTATGACATGATAAAACAGACTTGAGAGAAGATAAGCAATTTTTGAGTGATCATCCTGGTGCAGTGCCTATCACAACAGCGCAGGTATATATATAATTCATGATTCCTTTCCTTTGAACAAATCTTAAAAAAGATTATAATTATGAACCAATTTTTGAACAGGGAGAGGAACTGAAGAAGATGATTGGAGCAGTAGCTTATATAGAATGTAGTGCCAAAACTCAACAGGTAAATAGAATATACTTTCCTCCTGTACAGGAGGGGAGTCGTTAATTTGACACACAAACCGTGTTGTATCCCCCTGGAATCCAAATCCTATAATTTTTCCCCCTTTAATTAGTTTGTTTTTTATATGTGAAATTTTCTTTTCTCAACATTTTTTTTTTTTTTTTTTTTTGCAGAATGTGAAAACTGTGTTTGACACATCGATAAAGGTGGTTTTACGACCACAAAAAATGAAGAAAAAGCCACGCAAGTCCAGAAGATGCACCTTCCTTTGAAATTCAAGATTATTTTTGCATTATACAAATAACAGAGTATCTTATTTCAATTTATTTTTTCTATAAAAATCATCATAGATTTACTAATATTCTAAAATGTACTCCCTTTAGTTTTCTTCATATATTCAATAGAATATTTTATGTTTACTTTTCTAATCTTTTCATCAATATATGCTCATGCAATATATTATGATCAGTTTATAACTATATGACTATCAACAACAATCCTCAAAAATAAAATACAAATATGCAATATAGTGTTGTATCATTGTATGTACTGTGATATCCAAGCCCATCTCATGATATTCATGGTTTTTAATATAAAAATGTACAAAAGGTGAATGTTAATGAATATTCCATAACATATAATACATAGTAAAAATGAATAATATGTACGGATCACATATTAGAGGGCATTAGGGTCATTTTCATTGTTAATGGAACATCCACCAGATTGGATTGGACTCACCATGGGCTTGCCAAGAGTTTTTCCATTTAGACTTGATCAGCCACTTGTGATATGGAGTATAATTTACTTGGATTGGGTCCAACTTTTTATTTTCTAAAGAGTCGGTATTGTGTGAAAGTGGTTCATAATTTGAATCACATTTTAATAAAGTAAAAATATAAATTAATAAATATAAATCTTGTATCACAAAATGGTTTATATCATAAAAATTATTTATATAATACTTTGACTTTTTAAAATTGTTGAGTTTGCTGATATATGCATATAGAGTTGAAAATCAAGTTGAAGTTAATGAGTACTCCTTTCTAGATCTCTCATTCAAAATTCATAAAATGCAATCAATATTTTAGAACAATCAGTCTATAAAGAATTTTTCTGGTTTAAAATGAGACCATTGTTGGATTTTGATCATTAAAAAAATATTTTAATATGTTTCTATAAATGCATTATTTAAAATTTTGGTATGAGTTCGAATTTGATAACAAAAGATAGAGTGAACAAGATTGAAGCTCGTTAGTCAATTAATTATTGGAAAAAAAAAACATTGATGCTTGGAATCCGTTTTTAAAAAATGAACAAAATTTTGTTGGGCTCGACTTAAAATTGATGTTTGGTGGGTGGCTATTCAAATAAAGAAAATGACAATTTTGAGTGATATGTCTTTCATTCCACCAAATAAATTACTCCCTCCACAACAAATGGTCCACATTGTTTTAAACGGTAGTCCACAATAAACAGTCCATTTACCTAAAATAAAAAGTTATAATTATTTTTTTTATTTTTTTATACGCACATACTGACTTTTACACATTACATCAAATAATTTTTTAATAATTAAATATTTTTTTATAATAATACACTCATTTTTACATATTAACATTTACTATTTTTTTTAATAACCTTGCACAATTAAGATAGACCAATTACAATGGAGGAAATAATACAAAGCTTTTTTTTTTTTTTTGTGTACGCGAAAAGGTGTGGTTATATTTAACAGTAGTTACATCCTTTACAATACATAGATATGACAAAAACTTATATAGAAATTTCTAAAATTAAACTTAAAAGAATAAATATTGGACGGCCATGCCCTTCTATTGTCCCGGGTCATGCGGGTGCGGCATTTGTTTACTCTATTTCCATGGAAGTAACTTCCTTCCCCCCTCCTCCAAATTCTATTGGTTGTTTCATCTTACCACTGAAGTCCAGTGCAATGTGTTATTTTTAAATTTAAGTTTATTTATTTAATTTAAAGTCTAGTACAATGTGTTATTTTAAATTTAAGTTTATTTATTTAATTCTTTTTTTACATATAAAATTTGCTCTTAATTGTGTAAATTTATATTAAAAAATCCATGTTATTATAGATAAAATTTGTGTTATTATCCAAACTAAATATTATTATTTCATATATATTTATTTTTTTATAAAATTATTTTTTATCCGTATAGTAACATACATTTGTCCATATAGTAACACATTTTTGACTATATAGTAACACAATATAAGGAGCAAATGCGTGTTACAATTAGAGCAAATATATGTTACCATCATATAAAATGTTATTTTTTTTACATTTATTCATTTATTTTTATAGAGATAATATTTTTATATAATATAAAGATTAAAATGTGTGTTACTATAAGAATAAATATTAGTTTTACACAAATATATTATTTATTTTTATAGAAATAATTATTTTTGCATATAACAAAACATATAAAATAGTAAAAAAATGTATTACTACATGATTCAATATACCTATATTTTAATGGGATGATAAATAAATAAATAAGAAACACATATTTATTCTTATAAAAACTATTTTTTCCTTAAAGTAACACACATTTGCCCATGTAGTAACACAAACCGATGAGCAAATTTGTGTTACAATTAGAGCAAATGTGTGTTACTATCATATAAACTGTTATTCTTTTTACATATATTTATTTATTTTTATAGAATAAATATTTTTATATAATATAAAAATTAAATGTGTCTTAATATAATTATAAATATTAGTTTATCACAAATATATTATTTATTTTATATAAATAATTATTTTTTCATATAATAACATATATAAGGTAGTAAAAAATGTATTACTACATGATTCAATGTAACTAGATTTTAAGGGGATTATGAATAAATAAGAAACACATATTTATTCTTATAAAAACTCATTTTTCCTTAGTAACACACATTTGTCCATGTAGTAACACAAACTGGGGAGCAAATTTATGTTACAATTAGATCAAATGTGTGTTACTATAAAATCGAATATGTGTTATTATATTTACAAATATTTATTTGTCCTTAGAAAAATATATATTGTACTTATATAACATATATAAGGTATTAAAAATGTATTATTATATTTTGCTAAAAAATGTATTATTATATTAACAACATATTAGTAACATAAATCAATAAAAAGAATTAAAAAAGAAATTAAGTAACACATATTATATTTGCAAAACTATATATTCTCTTTATAGTTACTTTAAAAATATAAAAAAAAATTTAAGAATTAGCAACACAAATTTTGCTTTTTAGTAACACTTTTTTTTTATATAGTAATATAGTTTGAGAAAGAATTTTTTAATTTGTAATATAATATTATTTAAATTTTATTAAATCAATACATCAATTATAAATAAATAAAAAATAAAGTAAATTAAAAAGAAAAAAAAAGAATTGAAATATTACCTCGAGGCTAGAGTCATGACCAGTGACAATTCAAATTGTAAACATTAGTACTCCCTCCATTTCAAAATATATGTCATTCTAGCATGTATCACGCATATTAAGAAATACTATTTTAACCAATAGCAATGCATTGGGAAATGAATAATTAAAGTTGATTGGGTGTAAAATCTAAAATGACATATATTATGACAAAAGTATAAAAAATTAGAATGACATATATTTTGAAATGGATGGAGTATATGTTATAGCGGAAAGTTCATATACTAAACATTGTTAAGCTGTCGCCGAAATTTGATGGCTCCCAACAATGTTAAGCTGTCGCCGAAAATATATGGTTCCCAGTAAGGAGTGCGGTCTTTCTTATTATTTTTAGTAAAATTTCTACGGTAGAAATTTTTATACAAGTGTTGCTCAATAGATATTAATTAAAATAAATTTACATTTTACTAAAAATGCTTTCATGTTCTTATTTTTTAAATTAAGCAGAATCATTAAAATAATATTATTCTCTAAAAGAAATTCGTTTAGTTGATTTTACTTCCTATAAAATTTTGGCAAACGGAACAAAAATAAAGATTATGATATCCATCAAACAATACTTCTTTCATTTCCAACCACCATTAATTAAAATTCATATATATATTCCCAATTTTTATTAAAAAAAACCAACAGTTTGAACTTTGTCTTCTTGTTGATTAGGGAACTTGTTTTGAATATTTAAATTGGAAGATATTTTTTTCTTTGGAAGATGAGATAATATTATAATTTACTAGGTATATTTGTTAAGAAGCTGATTACGATATATGGTTTATATAACTAACATTTGTGTTTACCAATATACATACATATATACTTGATGACAGTTAATCAAACACTTACCTAAAAGATTCTTAATTTCTGTAAATTAAGTGTATATATGGATAAGCATCTGATCCAAGTTTAATTATAATAAAAATATAAAACTGCTTGCTATAATATATATATATATATATATATATGCACATCTCAATTTCCCAGAAGTTAAAAAAACAATAAGATGCATCGATGTTTTGAGGATCAAGACAAAATTTTCAATTCTTCTTTTACTGATTCAGCATTAATTTTCTAATAGAATTCACAAGATATCTTCATTTTATAATTTTTTTATTGTTACTATTTTCTTTTAATATTTGATAAATGCATTAAGCTTTAAAAAAAAGTGTGTTGACTGAGGTAAATTCTTTATCATGTCAATAATTACACAAACTCTTCTACAAGTTTTACTAATAAAAATTTAAAAAAGAATTAATATAATCACACTCTTTTATAAATGCATTCGTTGATATCATTAAATTTATAAATTAATGTTATAGTACACAATATTTTAATATCAAGGGATTCATATTATAATATGAATTTTATACTGTAGTGATTCCGATAAATAATAGAGTACTTAATTTTTTTTTTTTGTACCAAAACAATACTACAAATTTGCTTTTAGCGATTAAAATTAGTGACCGCCTACATATTGGTCTCTAGCTAGTTTATAAATTAGTGATAGATTTGCGACTAACATGAACTTGTGGTCACAACATGTTGAGATTTGCGACCGCCTCCCATATTGATCGCTATTTTGACTAGAAAATCGATCACCTTAACAGACAGTCCCTAAATTGACGAGATTAGCAACCGGCTAGGCAGTCTCAGAATCCACAAGTCGGATTTGCAACCGCCTAGGCGGTCGCTAAATCTGAACCACCATTTTATGTTATGATTAATCATCACTTTGACCCGATTTAATTTCGCGTCCCGAAAATAATTATGAGTATTAAATTGATCTATGTTAGTTGTTAAAATTAAATAATTAATTATATTGATAGCTAGAATTAAATAATCAATTAAAAACAAATATCTTGATCCATTTGGATCTTGGCCCTAATAAATTTAAAATTGATCATGAATTCTTTTCAAAACATATTTTTTAACAAAAAAATCGATTGCTAAAACACGATTTTTTTTTGTAGTGAAATAAATTATGTATTATCGCATAAATTATACACGTATTTACTAAATTAATTAGAAAAAAGAAATGCAAAAAAACAATAATTAATGCATTAATTAAAAGATCCTGAACTATTAAATTCTATTTTGAAAGATATTTAAACTATTTTTAAGTGCTTAAAGTAGTATATTTATATATTTTTTTAAAATAGCTTTTAACACTTCATTAAAAACATTGTTTTTAATTCAATATTAATAACATTAAAAGAGATTGATTCATTATATATAAAACAAAAAAATAGTCAAAATATTTAAAAACAAAAATTGATCTTCTAAGATTTTTTTTAAGCATTATGTCATGCAATATGTAGCACCATTGGGCACGGATGATGTTAACATTGTTTTTCTTGCTACATCACGCAGCCACATATAAACAAAACCGTAATGTACATTACATGATCTAGGGATAATTTTCACCCTCAATATTACGTACAATTTTTTTTTTTAAATTAATTAAAATAGTAATATATAAATAAATATGTGTATATTTTTATAAATATACATCCTTATTCGAAGTGTGCAAATCAATAAGAAATAATAAAAAAAATTGTACAAATTAATTGTGATGGAGGAAGTACAAGTTATTCAATCTAATTATACACTATTATATTTTTTTAATAAAATTAATATTTTATTTAAAAATATAATTTAATAATTTTTTATGAAATGACTAATGTTAATAAATTAATATTTTTAATAAAATAATTAATACTCCTTACATCTTTTAAAAATAAAATCACACTTTCTTTGAGCTCCATTATTGCAAATTCTTACACCTTCACAATATTCACTAATTCACACTATAATACTACTCCCCCTGTCCCACAAGAATTTGCACACTTTCCTTATTTGGACGTCCCATACAAATTTGCACACTACCCAAAAAGGAAACATTGATTTACGTGCACACTCACAAACATATACACATATTTACCCATATGCCACTACTTTATATATAAAACACATTTTCCTTAAAAAATGTGCCGTCCCGTAGGGTGCAAATTCCTACGGGACGGAGGGAGTATTACTTTTGGGCTCAATTATACACAGAATTTTTTACTTAAAAATTTAGATAAAACA
Source organism: Prunella vulgaris (assembly GCA_026898435.1). Lineage (NCBI taxonomy): Eukaryota > Viridiplantae > Streptophyta > Magnoliopsida > Lamiales > Lamiaceae > Prunella > Prunella vulgaris. The sequence goes on from JAPKLY010000051.1 coordinate 167,982, forward strand.
TCCCTCTAATTCCAACCATTACTCATTTTCCTTATTTTATGTATATTTTTACGAGAGATTGAGAGTAGTATTGTAAAAATACACTTTTGTCATGCACATAAAATGTCATCCCAAATAATCTTACTAGCTAGTTTCTTCTCTCGTTTTATTTCTATTACATTGAATCTTAAAAGTACTACAATTAATTTTGATTTTTTTATCGCTCGGTTAAATGTTAATTGGAATTTATTATAATCTCATAATTTTATGTGATGGTTAATTGCATATTCAATTAATGTTAGTGGACTCGCAAATAACATCACTATTACAATAGTAAATATTAAATGCATAAAGTTATTAACATGTATTTCTGTATAAACAATGTACAACATCAAATCGAATAGGAGATTTGAAATGACAAATTCTGCCACATAAAATTCCAGAACAATTGAAATTAATTAAAACGGATGACCGGCCCTTCTTTGTTGCTCACAAAATTTTCAGTGCCACAGGTTTGATTTAGTTTACGTTTTAAGTTATGTGCATTTGGTGTGTCAGCATATGAACGATTATTAATATAAAAACACACACATATATATACAATATACACACTAATTTGGTATATATGAAACCTCAACGATGAATTAATTATATCGATTATTAAGTACTAGCTCCCTCCGTCCCGCTATAAGTTGCTCGTTTCTTTTGGGCACACGAATTAAGGTAAAAGTGAAAAGGTATAAGTAATGTGATGAAAAAAAGTGAAAAAGTAATGAAAATAGTATAAAAAGTATTGAAAATAATAATAAAGAAGAAAATAGTAGTTTCCAAAAAAGGTAAAAATGGCAAATGAACAACATATAGTGGAACGGACGAAAATGACAACATGAGCAACTTATAGTGGAACGGATGAAGTAATTTGTATCAAAATAGTATTAATGTTTAACTAGTTAGAGTTTGTTGAGTTAGAAAGTCATTGTCGGTTTTCAAGGGGTTAATAGCAAAATTGTCCCATAACTTTTTTACCTTTTCGATTTGATCTCATAATTATGTAATGTTTCAATTTACTCTCATAACAATTCAAATCATACTAAAATAGTCTCAAATCGCCGGAAATAACATAAAACGACGTCGTTTTACTCACATATCGGTCACATGTTATATTTTCCAGCAAAAATGACTCACACGGCGGTACGTGAGTAAAACGACGCCGTTTATGTCATTTCCGGCAATTTAGGATTAATTTAATTAGATTTGAATTGTTACGAGACTAAACTGAAACATTATATAGTTATGGGATCAAATAAAAAAAATGAAAAAATTATGAGACAATTTAGATATTAATCCCCGATTTTCAATATTATAATTCCCCCTCCCCCTAAATGCTCCAAAAAAAAAAATTACTCTTTAATATGTACATTTTGTGTTTATATGATTTCGTTTGAATTTGTGTACATGATCAATATATACAGATAGAAAAAAATAATTTTGCGAATTCATGCCTCAATTTAATGTCGTTAGTACTTTTTAAACAATAGCAACTAATGAAGAATACACGCTCTTATTATATATAAAGAGTTTTATGTATTTAATGAAGAAGTATAAGGGTGTTTTGCGCATATTTTATCAGATAAAATGTGTGTTTTTAAGCCATATCTTAACATTTGACTCTTATCAACACAAGATTAATTTGTTCAAAGCTAATATATATATATATATATATATATATATATATATATTCTTATTAAGGGGATGTAGCTGTAGCACCAGACTTCTCAACTACTCCCTCCGTCCCATAATTGTTTTCACACTTTCCTTTTTCGTTCGTCCCACAATTGTTTTCACACCCTATAAATGGAAACTATTACTTTAACTTTATCCTCACAATCCAACTAATCTCATTATTTTAATAATATAATTTTACACAACACTCTACTTTTCTTAAAAGTTGTGTCATCTCAAAGGTGAAAACACCTTTGGGACAGAGGTAGTACTATATATGTGTGTATTTCTTATATATTTAGATTTTATTGATTTAAACAATATATATACACACAAATGCATATGTATATGATCGCATGTGCAGCAAAATTGTGCATTAAATCGAAGCTGTTGAGCATTTACTAAGATCACGTTTGCATTTAGTGAAGGGTGTAGGCGCATTTTGCGCAGCACATATACCTATTCCATTTTAATACACTGTATTTTTGTGTATATATAGCAACATTAATTGTTCTGATATATATGCAAGCTCCATTATTATTTATCAACTCTAAATTGTTTACATCATTTAATATATATTGGGAGAAAATATAAATAGAAAAGATTGTCAGGTCAAGTATAATGTACCACCACGAATTTTCTTTAGATTAATTTGCTTATCGTGGAAATTAAAATAAGCATTTTCGATAAAGTAATTATTAGTAAAGATTTAAAGGAAAAAAAAAACCCCCACTTCACTATATTATAAACTGGATGTAAGAGACCAGTTAGAAAATAAAAAAAATGAAGTTTATATATTGTTTTAGCCATGTCTACATGCCCAAGGGCACCGTACAACTCAAGTCATGAATTTAAAAAAAAATTACACAAAGTATATATTATTAAAAAGTCATACATATTATTTCTGAAATTTTGTTTAAATAATTTTGAGAAATAACAACTTTGCCTTAGCTCATCTTATATCTAAATCTAATTAAATACAAAATAAAATATACGTTTCGAAAATTATAAATGAGTAATTTTCCAACCCATTCAATTATAAGATGGTGCGAATTTGAGTATATACAAAGTTTCGAATATTATAAAATTTCTAGTATTTAATATTTAAGATGGAATTTGACTAGGTAGATTAACTACACGACCGATTTGTGAATATAAATAAGGTTATATGAGTTTAAATTAAGTAAAAAGAGCTTTATGTAGTGAAAGAGCTTTTGTTGTGAAAATAGTTCATAAATTTTTTATTATAAATCATTGTTAAAGTATCAACCATTTAACTAGATGTATCAAAAGCCTGTCAATTAAATTTATATATTAACCTTAGCTTTTGATACACCTGGTACATATTTTGATACACTTGATCAAATATTTGATAATTTATATATATATATATATAAATATATATATTTTGATCGGTAAATGTTAGTTATTAGTAGTTAGTTCACCAAATTTCCTTACACCCCAAGAATATTTCCAAGTCCACCCTTATATCTCCCTCCTAATTCGCTCCCAAAGGGAATCGAACTCAGGTCACTCACTCAAGTGAGGAGCCCGATGGCCAGGTGAGCTAGCTCCCCTAGTAAACATATATATATATGATTAATTCGTTAAAGTTAATTAATTCTATTACAGCTAGGGTATTAATTAATTGGCAGTATAAAATCGATCGATGCAGTGTGACTTATTTATGAATACAAAATGAGGTTGTAAATGACTTATATATTCGAATCACCAATATATATCCCATGCAATGCACCACAGACGTAGCTCCATTTATGTAGTAGACAAAATGGAAGAAAAGGAAGAAGCAATCCTCATCAAAGAGGAAAACCTGACATTAATTCATTCAATTTATTTCACAAAAAAGATAACCCCTTTTTCATCTCTCCTTGAATATCCCCTCCATTATTGAACTACTGCACTTTTCCCACGTTCCATCACAGGATTAATTAATTCAACATATATATATAATTAATTAGGATTTTAATTTACTAGCTCTTTTATTTTTTTTAAAAAAGTATATATATATATAATAATGATAATAAGAGATAAATAAAAAGAATTGGAGTGAGAGTAAGTAGTACCATATACATGCAGAAGCATCCATCATGGTTGTACTGAGAGTTGTGATGGGATTGTGCGTTTTGCCCCTTTTCCATGACACTTCCTTGTCCATCTCCACTCCTCTATGACCCCATGCCAGAATCTAACCTTTTGACCAAACCTAAACACACATACAACACCACCCTTTTTCTCTTTTCTTCAATACTACTGTATTTTTATACTCCCTCCATTCCGAATCTTTTTTCCAAAAAATTTGGACACACGAATTAGGAAAAAGTAGAGTATATGAGTGTAAAGTTAATTAGTATTTTCTCCGTCCCGTTATAAGTTGCTCGTTGTTTTTTGGCACACTAATTAAGGTAAAAGTGAAAAAATATAAGTGATTTGATAAAAAAAATATATATATATAAGTGATGTGACAGAGAAACGTGAAAAAATAATGAAAATAGTGTAAAAAGTATTGAAAGTAATAATAAAGAAGTGAATAGTAGTTTCCTAAGGGCTCATTTGGTTCGTAAGATAAAAGTATCTATCCGCCAAAAACATGCATGTTTTTGGCGGATAGATACTTTTATCTTGCGAACCAAATGAGTCCTAAAAAGATAAAAAAAACAAATGAGCAACATATAGTGGGACGGACGAAAATGACAATATGAGTAACTTATAGTGGGACATGGGGAGTAAAATATAGAAAGTGTAATTTATTGACTTTTGTGAATGTAAATTATTTCATTTTTTAAGTAGGAAAAAGAGTTGGGGACATCTCAAATAGAAATTGTGGAAAAAAAATTGGGACGGACCAAGTATGTATTTTGATTTATATATCAATATTATAAAGGTGTTACTATCTATGTCCCTCAATTGCGGTACTTTCGATAACACAATATTTAAAAAAAAAATTATAATAAATAGAATGTCTAAAATAAAAACTGAAAAATGAAGATTTTGAGGATAAAGATCTAAAGAATTATTTTTACTTTGTGAGTGCAAATTTTTATGGGATAATTAAAGAGGAAAGCATGTAATTTTTTCAAGAATATGGGGTATCCATTTATGAATAAAGATTATATTTTTTAAAAGTACATCGTATGCGCTTTCCAAAAATATGATATTTTATTCATAAACGGATCTCCAATACCCTAAAATATCCTTCAATATATTGCATTAAACCACGTACAAAGAAATGTGCATATATTTGGTAAAAAGTATAATAAATCGTTTTGACTGATTAAAAAAGTTGATAAAATAATACTCCCTCCGTCCCAGAGTAATTTACAAGGGAGGGGTGACACATAAATTAAGAAGAAAGTAGAATAAAGTAAAAAAAATTGTGTTTTGAGAGTTAATTTGGTAAAATTTTATGTAAAAAGTGAAAAAATTAGTTGGATTGAGTGTAATGTGGGCCCAAAAAGTGAAAAAATAATATCATTTTGTGTAAATATGTAGATGTTGTGAGGGTGAAGTTTATAAAATGATTTCCTTTTTTGGGTCTGCAAATTTCTTTGGAACGTCCCGAAAAGGAAAATGTGCAAGTTCCTTTGGGACGAAGTGAGTATTTAATATATGCATGTCAAATACAAGTATGGAGATAGATTTAGAGTATATGCTTGTGTTAACAACATATGTGAAGCTTGCTCATCAAATTTATATTATTATATTTAATTAATATTAACATAAAATTAAGTAAATACAATTACGCTACTAAATTTATATCATAGCATTTATTCACATAGTTCAATATATTCATATGCGTAAACCGCTATGATATTAATTTATAAAATAGTAGTATTACTAAATAAAAATTATAATACATCTGATTGAGGGAAATGATATTATCGAATAAATGAACAAATTTCCTACTATTGGCCCATGTGAGATGGTGCATTGATGAAAAAAAATAAAAAAATTGGACTAGTTAAATTAGAAAATCTGATTTTGAGTAGACATGTCTACTGAACTACTTTTTCACCAAATTAGAAATTCATAATTGATAATATTAAAGTTGGGCCAAAAATATCTGAAATAGGAAAAAGAAAAGGAAAAGGTTGTACTTAAAAGTCAATCTTGATTGGTTAGCACACGAACACGTACATCTCCTTGGGTCAAAAAGATATTAGGATAGATTGACTCTCCTTGAGACCAAAATCTTTTAAGCTCAACGGCAACTGTAGTCTAATTAATTGAGTCTCTGCTGCACCTATTACACCGTGCAATTCAAGTGTATTTTTAATTAGTTACACTATTTATTATTAAAAATATTACACTATTAAAGATACATTTTTCAATAATAACATTTGTGATTTTTTAATAGTATTTTGTGTAATTTTTTAAAAATAAATTTGAATTGTATAGTGCAATTGGTGCATACAAAACTAAGCCATTAATTATAGTTGTATTTAAATGGAATTGTTTTCTAAATCCATATGTATTGGGCCTAGAACATATTTTTTATTATAATTACCACTCTCAATTAGTAGTTTTAAGCATCTAGAATTTAAAGTGAGTAAAAAGTTATTTGTCTAAATTTATAAGTTTTCTGAAATAATTTATAATTAAAACTTGTAGGAGTTTATAAACTCTTTTTAAATAGAATATTTTAAAATAGCTCTTTACAGCATAAAAACTGTAAATAAATAATGAATTTATATATTCAACTTATTTTTCTCATTACATCTGTTCCTTGCCGCCGGTCCCACCCTAAACCCTATTGGTTGTCACTCTCTCCCACCTCCACCTTACCATAAAAAATATAATAAAATATTTTTAGATTAAAATTTAATTTTAAATTTTTTTATAAAATTATTAAATGACTTATAAATTTTACTCCTTGGTCAAATACTTAACAATTTATGAGCTACTTAAAAATATCATTTTAAATGATCTTGAAATAACTTATAAAATATTTAAGATAAATATACCCAAACGAACTCTAATTTTTTTTTTTCTAATTTTGTGGTACTGAGATTATTTCAAAATAAAATAAAGAGTGATATCTCAAAAAAATTAAATGAAAGGTGAAATGGTCAATTCTTGACAAACAGCCCGATTTAAATATTTCGTTTATCAGTGAAAAATAATTTATATGATACAAGGATATCACATAAGCAAAATCACATGACCTGATTTGAATGTACGATGCCAACAAAGTATTGATATGTTAATTAATTAAATCACCTAAAATTGAGTTATTTGAAACCAAATAAAGTGTATTTATGAAATTATTTGAAGTATCAAATATTTTATCAAAAGTATCAAAAATTGGGTCAATAATATTATATTTTAATTGTTGTTGATTTTCAATTTGACTCAAAATTTTGACAAGATGAATTTTTTTATAGGTTTGATCAGATATTTGGTCCTTTAAAAATTTCAGGAAAAAATTATATTATGAACCATTTTCATATAAAACATACAATTGGATCTTAGGGTAATGATGGTGTGTATATTTAGACCTTAGAGAAAAAAATTAGTCCATATTTTGAATCTTATGTTAGTTATTTCTATTTTAAATCACTAATTATATTAGCACAAACATTATAAAATATAATGTCAACCAATTTAAATATAAAAAATTATTTTTCATCATCCTACTTATATAAAATCAGAAATAATTATTGAATTGTGGTTTGATATTTTTTCTATTTGTATAATTTCTAGCATTTTGAGTACATTAATTAAAAAAAAGACTAGAAAAGGAAAAATTACAAAATGGTTCACAAAATTGATATTAATTACAAATTAGTTCTATGCAGAAAAAAATGTACTTCTAAGCAAATATTGTGAACCAATTTATAAACATAGTGACTTTTTCTGAACTCATATGTAAATTACCCTAAAAAAAAATGAAAACGACTTTTTCTATACATAAATATTTCCTTCAATCATGAACGCAAATACAACTTAATTTATTAATTTTAATAGGGGTACCAGTATTCTATTGGAGAATATTTTAATAGGCGTCAATATTGCTAATTATCTATTTTTCAATTTCAATCCTTTTATCATGCAATTGTTCAATTTAGTAGTACTCGGGTCATTGAGCCAATAGGTCTTAATTAAAACTATTGGTCCACATTATAATTAATTAATTAACATAAATTTAAGCGCATAATTAAGTAAGTGAATGGACAAGCCAGCGTACACGGAGTAATTTTTAAGGTATAAAAATTTAAGAAAAAAATTGTGTGAAATTTTAAAAATATTTAAAGATATCAGATCTTATGTATGAAAAAATTTATAACAAGATTTCCTCAAAATTTAGCCCCTTAAAATGTCAACGATCAAATAATACCACTCTAGGAGTATATATTGTGCACGAGGTCCACATTTTGCATTCAATTACATTTTTTAAAAAGTTATAAAATTGTCTTTGTTACAATATAGTAAAGAGTAATTTTTTAATATAAATAAAAAATATGAACTTTTAGTAATACTGGACAAAACTTTTTAAAAATGTGTTTGAGTTAATTAGCACGGTTCACACACTGCATATAAAATTAAAATTACTCTATTAATGTGTTTTACACATAACATACATCAACCAAATTCGAACATTTTTTTAACGAGATTTTTCTATACATGTAAGATGTGATACGTTTACATATTCTATAATTAATATAAATAAATTAATTTTTATAAATTGCTGCAAAATTCAAGTTTTTTATGATATAGAGCCATTGACTCATACCACATTCTTAATTATTCATTCGGTGAGCCCACCCAAAAATCTTGTCTATAAGTGAAATTAGGTGACATGGAATTATATGTAAGAAAGAGTAAGATCATATCATATAAATTTTCATATATTTATATAAATAAATCAATGACTTAATTCTTCAACCCATCTAATTATAGACTTTCTAGAGAATTTTTTTTATCCAAAATTAAATACTCACGTTACATATACACTTATAGATATTTAATATATTTTTTTAATTCACGTGAAAAATATTTTTAAACAACAAATAAATTTATAAAATTGATGCAAAAATAGAGGATCATAATTAAGTTTGTAAAATTAGAAATGTCGGGATCAAATTAAAGGGACACGAGATTGAGCAAGTCTACGTAATTAATTTTCACTTTGATTTGATTTGGGGAGTTGCAAAGGAAAGCTTATCTGGAATTCAAACGCGCGCACACACATTGAGATCTCTTAAGAAGCAAAAACGACTTCTATCGCCTAAATTCAACCAATTATGCCCATTGGATGATCCAAAAAGCACTTAGCCCTTCCAACTATTCTTCTTCAATGCACTTTCCATTCAGTCAAATTTGCAATTAATACATTCAAATCCAACTAATTAATTCTAAAACTTTCAAAAAGCCAAATCCATGTAATTCGCAACATTAATTTTTAGAACCAAGATTACATCAATTCGATCGCATCATTTAATTTTTTTTCTTTCAAGTTCATGTAATCTTATTATGTATTACATTATTATATGAGAAAATAAATAATATTGCATCAGATTGCATGATTCATATAATTTAGTCTCTCTTTTCCACGTGGGAGTAATTGTTTTTTCCCCAATGCATAAAGTGAGTAAAAACTCAAACTATATACTCACTCTAATCCACCACATTTT
>JAPKLY010000051.1:177434-223247 GCA_026898435.1 Prunella vulgaris
AATTTTTTTGGGGCCGGGGGAGGGGGGAGTACATTCTAGTACATGATATATTTCACTATATATTTTAATTTATAGTACTACCCTGTTCAACTGTATATTTCTCATTTTCATTTATCTCACTTTATATTTTTTATTTTGTTTTTTGTTTTTTTTAAATTACTTTTCTTTTTTTTTTTACTTTATTTTCATTACTTTTTTTAGTTTTTCCATCATATCACTAATTATACTTTTCCACTTTTATTTTAATTCGTGCATTCAAAAGCAACGGAAAACATATATTGGGTGGATGGAGTACATATATAAGTGAAGTGATTATGTACATGTGTAAAATGCATAGACAGAAATTGGTATGTCCTATATATGAGGCTACTTTATTTCAATCATATCTTAACGAAAAATATCAATTTCAAATATTAATTTAAAGTGTCGCCTTATCTCACTCTAGTGTTTCATAAACACATCATATCTTAACGAAAAATATCACTTTCAAATATTAATTTAAAGCGTCATGTTATCTCACTCTAGTTTTTCATAAACACATCATATCTTAACGCAAAATGTTGTTTTCAAATATTAATTTAAAATGTCAGCATTATCTCACTCTAGTTTTTCATAAACACTTCATATCTTAGCGAAAAATGTAACTTTCGAATATTAATTTAAATCGTCGCGTTATCTCACTCTAGTATTTCATAAACACATCATATCTTAACGAAAAATGTCGTTTTCAAATATTAATTTAAAGTGTCGCGTTATCTCACTTTAGTTTTTCATAGACACATCATATCTTAGCGAAAAATATCACTTTCGAATATTAATTTAAAGCATCGCGTTATCTCACTCTAATTTTTCATAAACACATCATATCTTAGCGAAAAATGTCACTTTCGAATATTAATTTAAAGTATCGTGTTATCTCACTCTAGTTTTTCATAAACACTTCATATCTTAACGAAAAATGTCACTTTCGAATATTAATTTAAAGCGCCGCGTTATCTCACTCTAGTTTTTCTTAAACACTTCATATCTTAACGAAAAATGTCACTTTTGAATATTAATTTAAAACGTCGCGTTATCTCACTCTACTTTTCATAAACACATCATATCTTAACGAAAAATGTCACTTTCGGTTATTAATTTAAAGCGTCGTGTTATCTCACTTTAGTTTTTCATAAACACAGATAGTTGATTTTTTTACGTACGCCGTAGTTAACTAATGATCCGTTAAATGTAAAGAGTATGCGACGAAAAGCGACAAATGCACAGTTATAGTTAAATAATTATAAATATTTAAAAATAATAATTAATAATATATTTGAATTGCACTGTCTAAATTTTCTAATTAGTGTATATAAATCCTAAACCCTAGGGTGGGCGGTTTGACTTTGAAAGGCACATTGTTTTATTTAATTATTAATTCCCAGCCAACAACCTCTTCATATTACAATTACAATAATAGTATTACAAAGTTACGTAATCTTATTTACTCCTCCACTCATTTCCCCCTCTATATATTCACTTCCTTCCCCCTCTCACTCTAAAAACTGCACGCATATATACAACAAGATCTGAAACAAGGAGACAAACTGATCAGACACAACTCTCTCTCTCTCTTTTGTGAGTGTGTGCATCTGATCACCTCTGCTACACCCCCCACTCTCGTGCATTAAGGGCTCTTTCTCTCTCTCTGATCAAGGATCTTTTTTATGAGCCCCGCCATGTGCTTACCTTCTCTTTGCTGCTGCGCATGACTACACTACAATTTTTCACCAAGCAAGGGTATATATGGTGCCTCTCCTTAATTTGTTTCACTTTTCATTTAATTCCTTTTTAATTTTGCAGGCGACTGATCATCTTGTTGTTGCTTAATTAATTTTGTGTCTTTATTATTAACTGATCGATATTTGGATTATATATATACACAGGAGGAGTTGATGATTAATCAGAAGAGCGGTAGAGATATTATTCGTGTTAATTAGCAACATTAATATTTCTCATAATAAAATCAGTGCAACAATATATATTTTCCCAATCATTCATCATCGATCGATCGATCGATCATGTCTTCATCAAACAGACACTGGCCGAGCATGTTCAAATCCAAGCCCCCTCATCAACACCAATGGCAGCAGAATAATGACATCAACAGATCTCCTCCTGCTGCTGCTTGCAACAGAACCCCCTTTTCACAAGGTATATATCTACTCTACTCTACATATACACATTTTGATTAATTATTAATTAATTAATGAATGCAGGGCGTGAAGAGAGAACTCCGGAGCCCAAACCCCGATGGAACCCTCGGCCCGAGCAAATCCGCATACTCGAAGCTATCTTCAACTCGGGCATGGTGAATCCCCCCCGTGACGAGATACGAAAGATTAGGGCTCAATTGCAGGAGTACGGCCAGGTCGGCGACGCCAACGTTTTCTACTGGTTTCAGAACCGAAAGTCCAGAAGCAAGCACAAGCTCCGTCAGCTACACAACGCCAAGCCCAAGTCCCAGCCGCCCCCAACCTCCTCCTCCTCCTCGTCTTCCAACAACTCATCCCCCAGCGACAAGTCCCTTTCCCTGCAGGGGCCCATCAAGCTCAATTCTCCTACTGCCTCCGTCAACCAACCCTATCTCCAACCCACCACCAACGACTTCCTCGTCGAGCCCTTCATCTTTCCGGTGGGGTCCTCCTCCCCCTCTGGGCTTTGCTTCCCCGATCAGACGGTGGAGAACACGTGTCCCGGTTTCTTGTACAGCGAGTTGATGCTGATGGGCGACAAGAAATTCCAAGATGATCATCAGAAGATGAAACAGATTACTACTTTTCCCGCGGCTCCTGTTTCCAATTTTACCCCTCCCGCGCCTGCTTTCTCTCCTCCTGATTACACCCAGAATTTTCAGGGTATGTATGATCAAATTCAATTTTAGGGTTTCTTTTAATTAATTAATGTCTCATTCATTGAACTGACTGATTGCCCAGCTCTCTTTTTGGCATTATAATATGAATGAATGATCGTATTTGTTTTAAAGAGGTGTCACATAGAAAGAGACAAGGTTAAATTCGTCTTATATATTCTGGGATTTGATGTGTTGTGTTGTGTTGTGTTGTGTTGTGTGCAGGTGAAGGGCCCACGAAATCGACGGTGTTCATCAACGATGTGTGCTTTGAGGTGGGTGTGGGGCCGTTCAATGTGAGGGAGGCGTTTGGTGATGATGCGGTGCTGATAGGAGCGACGGGGCAGACCGTTTTGACGAATGAATCGGGAGTGACAATTCAGCCCCTCCAGCACGGCGCATTCTACTATCTCATCCGTCCCTTCGCCCCATGATACCCGCCATTCATTCATTTTGGTAAATTCTTTTTACCCTTTTCACTCTTTCTAATTTCGAGTAACCCACATTTATTTTTTTTATTTATGGTGAAACCCACACGTCTAAATTCTCTCTTTTTTTTAAATGTAATTTCCTCTTTTTCTTATAAATATTAATTTAAAAACTAAGCAAAGAAAGAAATTTATTGAACAGAAATTTTGATTTCTAAATTGTAATCCATTAAATTAAATATAATTTAATGGGAGATATTTAATATTTGTCCCATTTGATGTTAATATGTACTATAATAATTTAATTAATGCGGATCGGTTCAATTTGGATCATTTGTGAGAAGTTTTGTGAGCCAATATAGCCATCAAAAAACCTGAGTTTTTTTGTCGTTGTAGGGGCGCACAGAATCTTTTTGCATAATAAATTTTTTGGGATTAAAATCGGACACTCATTAAGTTATGGACAAAAAAACTTTTTATTTCAATTTTTGTATTAGAAGAAATGAATTCGAAAATAGACTATCTATTTGGAGACAAAGCAGTATGCATCCTATCTACGAACTTCAATTTTTTTTAATTTTCTTTAATGGATTATGAAGTGTGCTATTTACAAATTAATACAATTATTTTTTATTTTTGGAAAATTACGCAGATTCAGAGGAAGCAAATGAAGGAAGAATGAAGAGGGTGGTCAGCCTATCGTATATGATCATGATGTGGGAATTTAGAAACTTCAAAGTGTTTGTTGCTTTAAATTGTTTACATAACTATGCATGTGTTTATGTTGTTATTGCGTACTTTAATTTTACGTCTATTTCGTTCAAATTAAAGTAAACTTGTAATGGTACAATATTTTAGTACTTGTTTTTTGTCAAGGAGTTGGAGAAAGTCTTCATTTCATGTTTTATTTTTTAGCTAATTTATTTTAATAATAATATTAATTTACTAAGAACTAGTGCTGTTAAATTGGAATGAGACAATTATACTGTTTGTAATTTATTCAGATTTATATTTCTCCTTTTCTCTTTTTGGCACTTTCTTCTGTGTTAAATAGGTGAATGTCTTTCAAAACATTACTTTTAAACTATATCAATAGTAAAACAACTGTTTGAAAGATGCAGTGTGTTGTCATTTCGGCTTTTTGTTTCTTATCATCTGAAATTAATTATACTATTTTGATAGTTACTTGCTCGCATTTTGAATATATTTATCTGCTTAATTAAAATAATTACTTGTGAATGAAATGAAGATAACCGCAAATAATTGACAACAATTTTGGTGTTGGATTAAGTTAATTATGTCTAAGTTAAATATTACTTCAAAATAATTTAGGGGCGTTTGATATAATTTTAAGGAATGAAAAATGTATGGAATAAAAGTAATAATTCTCAAATAATTGAATTATGGTAGATTTCTTAATTTTTGGGAATCAAAGTCATAGTAAAATCATTCCAAACATATACTATGACTTTGATTATCATTACTCAGCTTACAAAGGTGTCAATCAAACAACTTCTTAGTTATTGAGTAGTTTGTAACACTTTCTGTATTTAATTTTGTATTCGGCCGTCTATTGGATTGTTTTAACACATCGGCATGAATTTAAAGTTCATTAATTAAATTTATTCTACATTATCCACATTTCACAAATTCAGAATGTGGTGCAATTAAAAATCAAAACTGTTGGATCAATTAGTTATTATGAAGGTAATATCTATATTGTAACCTATTGATAAGAAAATTATTTCCTTTTGCTACTTTTACATATTAAAATCCTGTAATATAATCTCATCATTCGTCATACTTTCTTACCCTTGAAGAACAAAATATTCTAAAAACACGTTCATATTAAAAACTGTCTTTTGTTTTGACGGATGAGTGACTAGGGATTGAGTGGTGCAGAAAGATTACGTGCAATATTGTCATGGGAATAATGATTTACACAAATATATATATATATATATACACACACGTATGTATATTACCATTATATATATATATATATATATTTATTTTTGATTGATTGAGAGGTTGAGTGACTTTGAAACATCAATGAACTGCAAAAATTCCTTTTTCTCTTTTCTACGCTAGTTTCAGAAGTGGGGCTATGCATCAAATTTAACCTCACTCATTCTAGGTAATCATCGATATTCACACCCCAATTTTGATAGTTGAAATTAACAAGGAATATCCATCACATTAACAATCTTCGAAAGTACCAATAAAAAATTTCTTGTATCTTCGAAAAAATGAAGAAGTCATTATATATTACTATATATCTACTCAGAATTTTATTTAGTAATACAATTAATAGATAAGTAGTACTACAAAATATATAGTGATATAAGTGAAAATTGACTTTTAACATAGGTTGAAATATTTATTTTAAAGTGGTACGAAAAGTTCTGGATGTCTGTCTTGTGGATATTTTAAGGTGAGACAAATGGGGTTCGGTTTTCCCAATGTGGGTAGTTCATGAATGGGACAAGTTTGAAAGTGAATTTTGAAATATTTATCGGATGTATGACAATTGTGTTTTCTGATTAAATCATAGAAAGGGGAAAAAGAAAAAGAAAAACACTTTACGCACATATGTATATTCTGCACTGTTGGGTTGGTAGCACCTCACCACATTCTACAGACAATCATAATGGAAAATGTAATAAATATGACGTCAAGTGTCCGCTCTTTGGGATTAATAATAATATTCCCATTAATTCCTAAATAAATTTGAGGAAATTTTATTTTCCTTTGGTTTGGAAATAAGTCTAGATATAGATGGAGAATCGGAACATTCTGTCCTTACAAAAATTCGTATGGACCCGAATTCACTGTTAATTTGGGTTTTTAATTATCACTGTCATATATATTCACTATCACTGTTATGCATATATACTATCGCTGTTAAAAAAATTAAGTATATTTTTATAATAGTAATAGTATATATAAATAACAGTGATAGTAATTACACATAACAGTGATACGAGTTCATGTGAACTCGAGTTCACAATAGACCTACCCTAAAATATGAGGAGCATTTATATTATTTGAATTCTGCAATTTTTATTTCACCGATATGTATTATTCTAATGCATTTTCTTTTAATTCAAATTATTTTTAACTTGGTCTTGAATTATCTATTTGCTTTCTATACACATTTTAAAATGTGTAAAATGAAATATGTAATGAGTGGAGAGATGTAATTACAAAGATAAAAAAAAAATAGAGAAAATAGAGATAAAGGTAGATAGAGAGACATGTGGGGTACACACCTTTATAAATACGAAAATTAAAATATTATATGGATGTTTATTTTGACAAAACTGATACCTTTGACAGGAGAGAAAACATAATCTCTCCGTCCTAACATAATTTTTTATTTAAAAAACGTGCATTTTTTAATATTTATATGATAGAACAAATATTAATTTTATTATAAAGTAATAAAAATTTGTGAAAAAATATTTCTTTATTAATATATAGAATGTTATTTATGTTTTTTTATAGAATGACAAAAAAAAAAAAAGATAGTACGAATGAAGTAATGTGGACTATCCAAATATAATACTCCCTCCGTCCCAAAACTACTTTCACACTTTTCTTATTTGGACGTCCCAACTCTTCTTTCACACACCAAAAAAGAAAACTTTTCTCTCTCACAAAAGTCAACAAAATACATTTTTTCTTATTTTATTATTTAACTTTACACTCACATATTTACTTTTCTTTGGTTCGCGTGTCCGGAACTACTATGAAAGTAGTTCCGGGACGGAGGTAGTATTGATTGAAGTAGCGTGGAATATCCAAATATAATATGGATTATCCTCACGCCTCCCATTGTCTCAAAAGAATATGTTGTGTTCTACCATTAATTTTATAATTTGGTTCCAATTTATCTCGCTTTAGATATTATTGTTAATTTGGTCATATAGCTAGCACTCTTTTAACCAAAAGAATGCTCCCAATATAATGAGGGTTGGCATAAATTTTTCTAGCTCTCATTATTATATTATACATTTAATATTTGTGGATGGTCTTCCTGATTCGTCTTAATTCATTATTTTTTTTTTGGAATGGTTTTGATAGGAAAACAAAAAATGTCAATCCAATCATTTGTTACAGAGTAGGAATCAAGTGAAAATAGTTTATAATAAATTTATTATAAAAAAAATTTAATGTACTAAATATTTAATTAAATGTATCAAATATTCATCAGGTGTATCAAAAGTTGAAGTCAATATATAAATTTTATTAATCTCAATTTTTGATACACCTTATGAGTTTTTTTTATATACTTGATTAAATGTTTGATACTTTAAAACTTATTCATAATAAATTTATCATGAACCATTTTTATAAAATAATTTCCCTTTTTTATATTCATGGAAACATTAGAAATTTCTTCTGACCAATTTCTTGACTACGATAGTATACATAAGAAGATATACCTAATGGACCAGGTATTTTTCTTCAATAATTGAGTTAGTTCACACTCCTTTCTATTCCTTATTTTTAAATTATAATTCAAAAGATAATAATAATTAGGTATATTTGATTTAAAAGATAAAATTATCTATTCGTTCAAAATATGCATATTTTCAGCGGATAAATAATTTTATTTTTTAAACCAAATACACTCTTTAAGTACAATTACTCAATTCCTTGAATATGTATTTGCTTTAAAAGATAAAGTTATTCATCCACCCCAACCCCCAAAACATGTATATTTTTTGGGATAGGCTTCACGCCATATTTCTCTAATCAATCGCCGTTGTTGATGAAGAACGTTGACCGGAGGCTTTGTACCGTGCCTTGTTGATGAAGAACTTGAAGAACGCTCTTGAAGATCGTGAAGAACGCCTTTGAATCTTCAAAGTTGCCCGAAGTCTTGGATCTTGATGCTTCTCTCTAAGCTTTGATCTTCTTGACTCCTTATTGTAGATGTTCTGTGAAAAATGACTAGAATGAGACTCTATTTATAGTTGTAGAATTCTAGATTTGTGGGCAAGATTTGATGGGCCAAAAGATATTATTTGGGAATATTCCCAAAATATCTTAGATTTGACAATCTTAAAAGATATTTGTGAAGATTTGATTTCTTGGGCTTTTAGAGATCGAACTTGATATCTTGGACTTTAAAAATCCGGGAGAATTAATTGGACTTTCAGAGGCCCAATTGAATTTATTAGGCTTTTGAGGCCCAATTCAATTTATTAGGCTTTTGAAGTCCACTTTGATTTATTAGGCTTTTAAATTCCAATTTAATTTATTAATTAGGAATTAAATTATCCAAATTCCCAATAATAAATTATTTTAACACATAATTTCTACATGTTATTTTTTTTTTTTCGACAATTAATTTTAATTGCCTACAGTAATAATATATAAAATTAATTTAAACCCTAAAATTAATAAATTCTTATTTTTATCCATCAAAATCATATTATGGTAGTGATAGATATTCATTGAATAATTACGATAGTGATGGTGTCAGCGGTTGATGGTGGACGTCGTCAGTGGATAATTTGCAAAATAATGAGAAGAGTTAAATTAAAAAATTCAAGGACTGTGGATAGAAATATTTTGGTGGTGAAATGAATGGGGGTGATTAACAATGCAATTAGGGGAAAATATCTGCGTCCATACCTAATACTAGTTGGGCCAAAATATTGGCTGGGCCTTTGTTGAAGCCCATATCACTGACGTTATGCTCCTCCAATGGACACAGTGACGAAGTAGCATACTACATCAAATTTCATGCACTCATCAATAACATATGACGTAAGCAGGGGATTATTTCAGGCAACAACACATCTGCACAAAAGTTGACATCATTTTACTCTTAACTTCTCTAAGAATTAAATTAACCATTAATTGGTTGAAGAATTAGTTGATTTAAGACCATTCCCAACTCTTCTTGCAAATTTGTCATCAAAAATTCAAAATCACCTATTTGTCGCTATCAGTAAAATCATCTCTAATCATTATATTTAAATCTTAACTTAATAGGTATATTCTCTTATAATATTCTTACTTTAATCAAATTTATATTTTTTATATTTAATTTTATGTCATGATATTATGAAAAAATTATAAAATAGTTAAAAAAAAATTATAAATTGGTTCTATGTTAAAAAAAAAATGTTCTATTAAAAAAAGTTATATATTATACAATATTTTCAACTAATTTATAAATATAATCTTTTTTTAAATCAATATGTAAATACTTTTAATATTATATATAAATCTAAATTCAATACATAATATTATATACACTTATATATACTCACTCCGTCCCACTATAAGTTACTCAGTTTGTCTTTTACGTCCGTTCCACTATATGTTGCTCATTTATTTTTACCTTTTTTGGAAACTACTATTCACTTCTTTATTATTATTTTTCATACTTTTTACACTATTTTTATTATTTTTTCACTTTTTCTATCACATCACTTATACTTTTTCACTTTTACCTTAATCCATGTGCCCAAAAGCAACGAACAACTTATACCGGGACGGAGGGAGTAACATAATATATATCAAATAAAGTTGCCACCATGAATAGTATAAGGCAAATTTGCCACACTCTATTCATATATGGCAACTTGCCACCATATTTGCCACTACATTGGATCCTATTTAAGTGGCAACTTGGTGTTTGTCACCACGTTTGCCTTCCCATCGGGAATGCCCTAATAGACAGCTAAATCATTTCAGCAGCACAAAATGGAGAAGACTGCCAATTTTTGAGGAAGGCATAGCATACAATAGAACACAAGAATAGAGCCGAATGCCAGTCTTTGTTCCAACGGGTGATGCAATTTTGCTTTCATAAACAAGCCAATATGACCAATTGTAATTCTCCCCTGTCCTGTTTACCACCCCTCCATAACACGGTTTCCGAAACGTGGTGGATCGTTCATTTCCAGTCACTATTCCTCTTGTTAATTAACTTGTTTGAGATCATCAGATTCCCAAGATGAAAACAACACCAAACCGGAACACCATTTCTACCATAGGTACAATCAAGTTATAGTAGATATATATGATTTCCACATCAAAGTATCAAACGGTTTTTCGTCAAAGAAAATGCATATCCAACCAATCAGGTTTTATTCAATGGTTTATATAGATGTTATTTACAAGAAAAGATTGTCTAAAACCAAGAGTTGAATGGCATAACCTAAATCAAACATCCAACTTGCTGTTTTCTTATATTACATAGAAAAGGCAAAGCACATACAACAGCATTTTCATCAAAAAGTAAAAGAAAAAAAAAAGTAAGCATCAGTCCACCATTAGACATTATTAAGTGACTTCCAGCATGAACTATCTCCATGACAGCCTTAAAATTACTAAGAAGACTAAAGCTTCACCTTATATTTTTCTTCCACCATACTGAACATCCTTAGTCAACATGAGCATGGATCCTACGCACCTCAGGTCGGAAGATTTGGAAAACACCTACGCAAGCCAGGTGGAGATAAATAAAAGGTTAGTCGCAAAGTGCAAAAATTTCAAACTCTTCTCTTATTGTTTATCCATATGGCGTTTAATATGTGAATTCTCATCCAAGTAGCATAACGCACATTGTTAAGTCATAGGGAATTAGCATGCATCTCCTATCTCCGACCTAATACAACCTCCATCTCCCCAATCACAAGAAATGGGTCTCAGCAAGACACTGAAGCTTAAAGGGACCGGAATCGAAGAGGGACAAAGGGTAAAAAATGTACTGAAGCAAACTGTAGATGCTGTCAAATTTTTTTGTATTTGAAGCCCTAATGTGTTTCTGCAACCACCGATCATACCCTTAAATGACTCAATGAAATGGTGGTAATAAACAATCCCTTTGACTGATAGTGACATTGCTCCTTTTCAGACCCCTATCCTTAAACATGAGAATTACACAAGTAAAACAAATGCATAATTGCCCAGGAAAGAGCACACAACAAGAGAAACAGAGGAGCCCATTTCACCATTCATGTATTCAATAAAACAATCTCAATAACAGTAATTGCGAAGTGAAGCAAAGGGATTGAAGGACAAACCCATCAAATCAACGAGGTTGATTAGCACCGTCAGTACCAGCTCTATCTTCATCTCCGTGCGTAGTATCAGATTTGAAGGAAGCAATGGGATTGGAGCCTTTGATGAACCAACCGAGGGCAAAAAACGAGGCACCGGCAAGGATAGCGGTGCCCCAAGCGTGAGAGTACCACTTGCTGTACTGCCTGATGGCGAACCGCCATTGATCTCTAAGTGTAGCGGCGTCCGGGTTTACCGAATCCGGTGGGTTCGGAAAGTGGGACCCGTGAGAGAACCCTTCTCCGGTTGCCGGGATTTTGGGTGGCCCCGACGGTATAGAGGGTTTCTGATTATTCTTGGTTTCAGGAATTTGAGGGTCGGCCATGCTCTCGTCAAATGAGTAGAAAGAAATCGAAATTTGGAAATGCTATATGTTATAAAATATTACTCACTTCGTCCACCACTATTTTTATAATTGTTCCGGAAAAAAAAAAAAGTGAATATTAACTTAAATAATAAAAAAAATACATATTTTAAGTGTGAAAATAAAATCGAAACGCGCAACTATAGTGGTCCTGCGCTGCGTTTCGGGGATTTGAGGCACGGTCGTCTGGTAGAGTCTCAACAAAATTTACCTCATCGTTTTGAAAGCCTTGAAATTTTCGATAAGCATTAATTTTTCAAAATTATGTGTTGATTATGAATGGGAAAATCAAATGTAACAAAATAATAAGTTGTCTGCTACGTCGTAAAATGATCTATTAACTTTTTTATCTTTAAAAAATTCTTCATCCTATATGAACGGGCAAAGGTCGGATTTGATGGTCTGGATTTAAAGCCTGCAAAATTAATAGGCGGTCCTTATTATAATAAAAATAGATAAAATGCAAGACCGTCTACATTAAAAATTTAAGATGAACACCAATAACAGCATTACTCCTCAAAATGCTGCAACATACCATAGAAGCAAGGGCAAAAGGTTTAGTCTGAATACATCGATATGACTTGACAGATAGATAAAAGTCAGGGAAAGCATATTGCAACAATAAGGTAAATGCTGTATGAATATAGTTTAATATGGCAAACTTAAAAGTAAAAAAGTCATTTCATGCGTCAAAGAACTTGACTTAAAACCATCTTCGTATCATTTGCGAGCTTCCACCTTCTTTTGTTCTTTGGCTGCACAACGAAAGCATAAGATCAGCATAGAATATTTCCTGGCTGGGATGGCAAAAAAAAAATTCAGAAAGAAGACGTGGATGTTACCAGCTTTCTCCTCCTCGCGTTTCTTAGCTGCTTCTGCTCTTTGCTGTCGTATAAGAGCCAAACGTTCTGTAGGTTGGGAAAATAAAAATGTGTGTTTACTATACTTGCTCCTTAACTGACAAGAACTAGTAAGTAGCCACAACAAATTTGAAGTGGCAGACCAAAATGAAACAAGAAGTGAACAATCAAGTGGATAACATGTCATACGTTTACATAGCTACATCAACCAACAAGCCACATGATAGCCGTAAATATTATCCAGAACGAAATTTAAAGTTGACTATCAAACAAAACAGATGGCCACCAATTTTTTTGCATGCATAAAGATCCATAAAAAGACTTGTATCAAATTTCTCAAGCAAATTAAAAAAATGTTACCTAAGTCTTTTTTTGCTTGGTCAGTCTTCCCTTGTTCTTGCAGCCTCATGTACCTTTCATGAGCTTTCTGCTTTTCAATCTCCTCTCTAAATACACAAGAAAAAAAGGCATATTATGTCACCAGATGTATCACATGCAAAAAACAAGTGCAGCATTTTCACAGGGTCAATTCATCCTAAATGCTTCCTTAAGCACTTCGTTGATAAATTAGCTTCTGTTTCCTCAATCAGAAAAAGAAGTTTATTGTTTTTAAAACACCTTTCTTTCTTTTAAAAATTTCACAAAATATAAAAAAACATAGCTGTAACTGAAAGTGCATGACAGGCAAAGACTATCATATACGATCAATGATGAACAATAGCAACGAGACATGCATTAATCATGATAGTCCGTGACTGCTAAAAGGATTGATAGAAGAGTACATATTTGCAAATAAAAGAAGATATAACAGATAAATTACTACGACAAACATATAAAATGTTGGAAAATATGTTCAGAGAAGAACTTTTTTGGTTGTTAAAAGTTAATTTTCCACACAGAGAAGAGCTTTTTGACCCTTTCTGATAGATCTAAAGGAAAAGGACAAATAAAAGAACACAACGATAGGCAACCACAAACCTTTCACGCCTTGAAAGCTCAGTTGTTTTCTCTAGCTGCAAGAGTGAAGCAAAGCAACACTCAGTTGATAACAGAAAAGGCAGCTAAACCCCCCCCCCCCCCCCACCCCCCAAGGGAAAAAAATTCAGCAACTTACATCAACATCACGTGCTTTCATATTTTTCGGCCATTCCAGATTAGGATTTTCAATCTGAATGACACCTTGGGTGCCTTTAACTTTCTGTCGGTAGAATTAGCGAAGATTAAGTAAATATTTTCCTTGTCCGATGACCAGGCATCTCACAATTCCAAACATTAAAAAAAATTAAGATGCTTTCCAAGCAGCAAAGGGCACTAGTGTACTCACTTCATTTTCATCTCCAGATTCCTCTTCAAATTCTACATCAGATCCCTCTGCTTCTTCCAACTCTTCTTCCTAGTAGGATGGAAAAATTATCAAAAAAAGTAAATTTTACTACAATGACAATGACAACTAGGATGGCCACTTATCATTTTAAAAAGCTAATTTCGAAATATTCATCAAATATACCAACTACAGCACCTTACAAGCTCTTAACCAAATGTTAATGTGTGTTAATCGCAAGTTTTACATACTATAAAGTGTGAACCAATTACTACAACCACAATTCATTTACTTTGGCCATCCCATGCCATAATTAATTTCATAATAAATCTATAAAAATTCTTCAAACCAAAGCAAGCATGCAAATGTATAGGAGTAAAAAAACATAAATACAGCATTAGCATACATCCAGGAAAACCAAGTGATGCAGATACCTTTTTGAAAGTGCGGGGACGAGTAGAGGTACCAGCCACTGAATTAAGAAAAGAGAATTGAACTAGTGAGATCTTGTTAATTAGCAATATATAATGACAAACAACAATTCAAAATAAACCCCCACTTAGCACACACAATCCCAATCAAACAAGATAACAAGACAAACAACAAACCCCAGACTCCCGAGTCTCTATTTATATATGTACATGTACCTTTTTGCTGACAGCAATCAATCCCAAGGTAAGATGCTTAAAACTGAGTTCGATAGGGAATTTAAGTAAAGACAACACACTACAGGATATGCCAAAAAAACAGACTGTTTTGCACTAACAGGCAATTAACTACAACTCAAACTTGGCAGTTAAGCATTTTTTTCAGTTCATGAACTGGAGAAAAGATAACATAAAACAGGAAGGGATAAAAGCAAATAACTTACATAATATCACTGCAACTGAAGCCTCTATCTATTTATTAAGTTAACATGAAATAGATTACAAGTAAACACCAAGTTTTCGAAGTAAATATTTGTATGGTGGCATAATCCTATATTATGTACAAAAGAAGCAGCCTAATCAAATTTATATGGAATTAATTATTAAAAAAATCTTACTAATACAATTTTTTAGACGATCAGCATTCAGTTGAAGGCCATTCAAATTTCAAATACAAGAAAGGCCTCAGAATTCACTTGCTGATGCCTAGTCTAGGAGGGATGAACTGGGAGGTATTGCAATATAACGTGCTTGAGATGTCAGAATTATTAAAATCATAGGCTCAAACCTCAAGGTTAATCTTTACTTGTCTTCAAAGAAAATATTAAATGTACAAACGGAAGAAAGACAGATGGACTTCTCTAAGAAACTAGTACAAGCAATCCACCAAGGAACATGTATTAGGCTGGGACAATTTCGTACCGAGCAGACATGAAAAATCCTAACTGCCATGAGAAAGTTGATCGTGTTTTACTGCTGCAAGTGCTTCTTGTGCCTCCTATATTGCTAGGGAATCTATAAGCAGTCATTACATATACTAAAGAAAGATGGTAACTTCCTCAATTCCCATCGCGGTCCCCTACGAGCCCTACCTTTTTTCCCTATTCTTCTCAGTTCTTTATCGAACTTCTGTACAATTACTAAATTAATTTTGCCTGTGAGTTTGTGGGTCTAGTCTCCAAGAGTAAAGTACCCCAATTTGATGACTGTGGTCGACACGTTCGCGTACGAAAACCTTAACCTAACAGTCAATAGTCACCCATTCAATCTCACCAAAATTTGATATGATACATGTAAATTGCAATTGGATATTAAACATGAAGATTTCGAATAGAGTTTGAACTAGAAAATTAGAATAGCCAACAAAACATGGATCGTCTTCAATTCCCAGCCCGCCCACCTCAGACACAGATCCTATGAGAACATTAGATCTTAAATAAACAGAGTTAATTGGAATTCGAAAACTAACACATCTCTTCAGGGGTGGAGAAGTGGCGGCGGCCGGTGGGCTTGCCCTTGAACTTCCCTCTTCCCATCGCAACGCGTCGGTGATTCTCCCTTCTCTGCTTGAGATTTAAAAAAGAGAAATTCGGCCGACTGTTGAATTCAAGAAAGAAGCAGATTCGAGTATTTTGTTTCTTTTAACGGGCTCCTTTCCTGAATCGGATTCCACCCCTTTTCCAAAACCCTAGTTAGGGAAAGTTGTAGTCGCTTGACGATCTGAGATAAGGGCGCGTACGTGTGTTTTGTGGAGACTGGAGAGAGAATTGTCCGGTTTAGTTGATTAGTTCTCTCCGGTTCTTTGGCTTATTATTTTTTAAAACCGCACATGTATAATTAGTAATTACACATTTTTCTTATTTTCACGTACTTTGTAAATTTGCACACTATTAAAAAAAATATTGATATATGTGTACACTCACAAATTTATATACATATTTATTCATATGTCATTTATTTATGAGTAAGTCTCTTGTACACAAGGTATACCATTCAATTCAAGTATATTTTTAAAAAGTTAAATTATTTATTACTGAAAAGTCACATGTATTATTATAAAAAGTTACACCATTAAAATTAAAAAAAATCAGTAATAATATGTGTGATATTCAATAATATTTTATGTAATTTTTTAAAATGCATTTGAGTTCACGATGGTGCATACAAGACTATGAATAAAAAATCTTTATTAACTTTTCAAATCAATAAATAAAGAATGTGACTTTTTAGATCAATGAATAAAAAATATTTTTAAAATTAAATTAGGTATTGTGGGAATATTTTATTTTCTTTCTTTTAGTGTAAAAATGATTGTGGAAAGTCCCAAAAAAGAAAACATAAAAATTAAGAGGATCAGGTGGAAGGGTGTATATATTAATTATTTTCACTAACTGATATGAGTTATTTTACTAAAATAAATAAATTATCCTACTAAAAATAGTAGAACATTAACAAATTTTACACTGTACATTGATTAAACAGACCAATGATTCTCGATCGGTTTCTCCCCGTATCACCACTCACTACAAATATAAATTTACTTTTTAATTTTGTCTACTTGATTAAATTCGCATTGATTATAAATTCTTTATGTAGATTTTGAGCAGTTTTCAAGTCGATTCCATCCACTTACAACTCTAATCTACATTAGAAATGAATGTTAATCTTAATTAAAGCAATAAAGATTATATGAAGAGCAAACCCAACAAAAATTTTGGAGGTTCAACCAATAATGAAGGCTCCCATAAAATCGAGGAGTCCCTAGCAAACAAAAGTGTCGAACAATTGGCATTTGGACAATCTCATCTGCAACCTAAAACCTTCCTAAGATCTCAATGCAAACTTCTGCATTTTACTACAACTTATTGATTCATTACAAAAGACTTTTTAGACTCTGAACAAACTGGTCAATGTAAGAATCCTCAAGCCCTTCCCTCAAACAGAAACTCCTCCACTTGGCATGATTTGCTCCAACTTCTTTTCCAATCTCACTCTCCTTTTCCATCACCAAATTTACAGCCTTCATCACACCCTCTCTTGTAAACAACCCATCTTCATCACCTTTCTCAACCTCCACCCCAACTTTCAACTCTCCTCCCATTAATCTTGCATTGATGATTTGATCACCTACGTGTGGCAATAGCACCAACTGGCACTCATTCACCATGGCCTCTGACAACGACCCCGACCCACAATGCGTCACGAAGCATCCGACGGCCGGGTGCGATAAGATCAACTGTTGTTGAACCCAACTTCCATGCACCACTCCTCTGTCTTTAGTCCTCTCTGTGAACCCCATCGGCAGAGCCGCCTCCATCGCCTCACACCCAACGGGCGGCTTTAGCGCCACGAAAAATGGGAGCCCTGTCAGCTCTAGTCCCAAGAGCAATTCTTGAAACTGATCCTTGGCCAGCCTAGCCTCACTACCAAATGCACAATACACAACAGAATTTCCCTTGAATCGATCCAACCATTTCGCACACGCCTCGTCTAGAGACGAAGCTGGTGCTTTTGGCACGACGGGGCCAGCTAGAAAAACAGGCTTCTTGAAGTTCTTCTCAAGAAAATCACAGTACACCCCTTCCATTTCCCTGCATGACTTGAATGCAATAGCATCAGACTCATCAAAAGACATGATCATCCTCTGCACAAATGTCATGTCATCCTCAAATTCCTTCCCATTGTTGATGAAACTAACACCACGCGCTTCGTGGCTGTAAAGCTTGATCCGCGAAGAGGGGAATCCCGGCGGAGGGTTGAAGAAAGCATCAGCAGAGGACTCATCACGAATAAGGTAGCCCGCAGATGCAGGGCTAATGGTGCAGTAATGGATGGATTTAATACCCAGGGGACGAGCTAATGCAGGCAACCAGTGAGTGAAGTCGAAGAAGACGAAATGTGGGTTGAGATGCTGAAGAAGAGGCTGGATGGTGGGGGCAGTGAGATCCATGGCTTTGCGAAGATGTTTAGATAAGTGAAAAGGTATATCTGCAGTGGTTTGTGTGCCATGAGGGAGGCCTTGGACTTGTGGGACTGTGATAGTTATGAAGGTTATGAGATGGCCATGAAGATTGAAGTTTTCCAGCTTTGATTGGGGCTTAGAGGGGAGGATGAAGAAGATTCTATGGCCTCTCTCTGCAAATTTATTGGCCATGTGAAGGAAGGAGGTGAGATGCCCCATTGCAAACCATGGATACATAACAATTCTCAACTCCTTTTGATCACCCATACCTCTGAAAAGTAAAGTGAAGAAGCCCATAAATCAAGAATCTAATAATAAACGCAAACTATCTAAATAAAACAGGACAAAGATCTCATCACATACGTATGTCATATAAGAGCAAATGATCACTAAACAAAATACATGGAAAGTGTATATGTGCAGTTGATATTAAACATAATTCTCCATGCATGCATTTATATGTAACACATTATAAGCGTATGAAAATTAGATCATGAGTTTCATGCCAACTATAATGATCTCGACAGAATGCAATTAGGCGATAAGAGAATTAGTAATTTATAAATGAAAACGTTATGAATTTCTTTATTGCTAAATGTATATATATATAATTCATAAATAACTCAGATTTGCCGGCATCAGCCTTACTTCATAAACAGAGCGTCTTCGTCTTCTTACTCTAACCAAGCAAACCCTATAAATGTTTGGTTTTGTTTCGGAGTTTTCATATGATTTTCTATATTTTATAAGTAGTATTTAATTATTATGATTTTGATTATCAGTGCTGTTGTTAGAATAGGTCTCCTATCAAATTGTTTTACGGTTAGTAATATCAAATTTATATATACTACAACATTAAAATACTGTAATTTTAATTTATAAGTATTATAATATGAATGAATATATGCAATATATAGTATTAATTTTATATAATAAAATTCGTGTTTAAGAGATTTTTGTGGTGTTACTATAGATAGATAGATAGGTTGAAGATCTAAAATTCTATGATTTATTGCATGCACGTTGCTATACTCTTGGGTGATTCCTGAATAAACTCTTGTTATGTGATTTACATTGTGTTAAAATTATTTATATTCGACATATATTCATGCTTTAATTTAAATCAAGATGGACAGTACTTCTATGTATTTACACATAATCACGAATAGGTAAAATCATGGCCCAGGTTATATGCTGTTTGTAGTGATTTTGGACTCTATTTACCACCAATGACTACAGATGCTCCTCGGTGTTCTACGACCAATTGATAGGGCGATCAAATTTCAGAAATGCACAAAAAGAAATTACCAAACACAAGTAAGTAGCTCACTTATAAAGATTTCACAAAAAAAAAAATTATGAATTCAAATTCACATAAATTTTCTTCTTCTAATTATCCATATTTGGTACACGAAATGTTACAATTTAATAATTCTAAAAACACATAAAATCAATCCCTTTTTAGAACCAATGACACTTCAATCTTCAAATGCTAAACAATAATATTTGAGCGAGCAAGTTTCTTGTGCACCAAATTCACCGTGCAATTCAAGTGCATTATTAAAAATTTATTATTTCTGAAAAATATATTCTTAAAAATTCATTTTTAATAACACTTGTGACTTTTTAGTAATAAATGGTGCAACTTTTAAAAATGCACTTAAGCTGCGAGATGCACCAGATACATACAAGACTAAAGTTATTTGAGTAATATAATTTAGTGAAGCCGAAATCACGATATTAGTCATTGTAAAAACATTGGGCATCGTATTTTATTTATTCACGATAAATCATGAGTAAGATATACATGCAGATATACCGAGTAAGAATACCGAGTAAGAATAATATCATGAGTCTGCTTACAAGGCTCATCCAAATTCAGCCACCAATTTTAAGCAAACCAAGATCGCTATCAGAAGACCAAGAGACATTTTTAAAGAATATTTTGATAGTACTTTTTAAAATATTTTCTAAATATAAAATTAATTGGTATCGGTTGTGCAATAGGTGTTGCTGCACTGCAAGTCATACAACACCATAACTAACGTACTAAACATATTTGTGTAGCCATTGGAACATCACCTTTCATTAGTGTCAATTGCCCTAACTAACGCAAATTGGGAACTGGGGTTCAATGATATTAACAGCTCCAATACTAACACACCACTTGGGTTCGTAATCTTGAGGCCAGGTTCTAGCA
Source organism: Prunella vulgaris (assembly GCA_026898435.1). NCBI lineage: Eukaryota > Viridiplantae > Streptophyta > Magnoliopsida > Lamiales > Lamiaceae > Prunella > Prunella vulgaris. The sequence continues at coordinate 197,975 of JAPKLY010000051.1, forward strand.
AGCCTGCGACAGAATTGCACAAACTTAGTTAATCAAGCTGCAGTGTATACAAGGAAAGATACTAGACAATATACACGGATTATACCAGGAGACAACTTTTTCCCACCATACAACTCTTTGGCTAATGGATTTGCTGCCCAATTATTAACACCAACTCGATTAGTAGGGTGAAACCCTACGATGTTCCAATCAGTTGACACAATTACCTGTTTGATATAACCAAAGAGTAAACCAACCATTGGATGATTAGTTCACATGTTAAAAGTGTGCATGCAATTGATTGTCACCATAAACTTATGTAAATATGATAGAGGCAATTATGGTAAGGTGAAAGAGACCTGATAACTAGCAATATCTTCTAATAATTTCATCTCTTCTTCACTAGCTACTAATGGCATAGAAGTGGATGAACTCTCGAGCATACTGATGTCATTTTCATCCACTCTATTCAAGCATTTAGGCAGCTCCCCAGTCCAAGCACATACACCGGATTTCTTCATTATTTCCCCAGGCCAACCAAAAGAATCCTTAATTCTTTGAATAATCGAGACACAGCACATGTCCAACTAAATCCAAGACGAATATCAGATAGGATCAATAAAAAGTAAAGGAAGCAAATATGTATGAGCTATGCAAATAACTACAGGAACAACAATTATATAATCAACTTTACAAGTTTAAACTGGAAACACATTTTACTATTGCCTTCACACGGCCATAAATTGGTGAATGAGACTAAAAAGAATTTGGAATTTTATCTATGCTGGAAAACAAAGAAAATTTCATTCATAAATGATAAAACTCATGCATATAGATTAAATACCATCTTCTAGAATCTTTTCGCAAGTCTCCAAAGTGAAAAAAGAAATGTCATGGTAACATCCCCCAGTTCACACCGATGTAATAGCAAACAAAACACAAGAATAATAGCACAAGTCATACTACTGAATTATAACTTTTATCAGGCAGAATATTCAAGGATTCAACTTAACTAATTGCTTGCATACCTCAGTGAGTTCCACAGAATGGAGAGGGACACAGCAAATGTCAGATGCTGGAGCTTGAGGATTTTCCTGAATATATTTCTTTTGCATGGGCAGATGAGGCAGACAAAGTTTTCCCAGAACACTAATGACTATAAAAAGAATTCCACTCGCAAGGAAAACTGACAACATCTTCAACAAAGAATTGCCCTAAACCAAAAAAAGAAAATAAACATTTTTCAATATGCCAACAAAATATTGAGGACAGTGTGCCAGAATATAACAGAGTAGGAGCACATCATACATAAAGTATTTGTTTGTAAGATAGAGCTGCAAAACAAACATTGACTGTGTTGGCTGATGCAGTATAAGGTTTAGAGAATACAAAACAAAAACCTTATTAAAATCCAAGTTGGATGATTTCACAACTGCATTTGATAGAAGTCTCTTGTTAGGCAGTGTGAACGTGTCCTCATAGTACAAATCCAGAATGTCAACCAAACTAACCTGCAGACAGTTTAAATTACATAAACTGAGTTTCAGAAAAAAATCAACACAAAGGGCAACAAGAGTACAGTAAAAATTTATTTACAGAAAGTCAAAATTATTTCCCCAAAATTTTCCTTGTCTGGTTAGAAAAAATGGACAGTGTTCAATGTACTAGGACTGGAAGAAATGAAAAGCACACTCTTACGCAACTGAACTTAGGAAAAGAAACTAATTACCATCTGGGAATGAGTAAGAACAACTTCCCATCTATTTCCATCTGATTTTCTCCAACCTTCAAATTTTACATCACCAAGTTTACTGGCATCAATTTCCAACAAGTATGATGGTACACATTCACTTAACCAAGCACAAAATTCAGGACCACCAATCTTTTCCAAGTTTGAAAATGCAGGCGAGATCAACCAACTTCTCTTCAAATGTCTGCCCCCGAGCTTATATTTCCCCTTTTCCAAGTTAAACTTTTCTAGCAGTACTTTGACATTAGCAAGTATCTCATGTTCGATAAAGCTATACAATACAACAGAAGAATCCTTCGATGAAATATGTTTACGCTTGTTAAACAAACTTAAGAACCTATTGCAGGCTCTGGTCACAGAATCATGAAGAAAATGTCTTTCCATATTTTCAAGGACGGCAGTACAAATAACCTCCCCAATTTTGGAAATGGTATGTTCATCGGACGTGCTGAGGGCTAATAATACAGGTACCTGCTGATAGGAAACGGAATAAGATAACAGGTCACCTGCAGAACACAAAGATCAATGATATTTCAAAGAGGAAAATAGGCAGTTACAGTGCAACAATCTGCTACACAGAAGCTTAACATAGCTATTTTACCTCTCTTGCATTCTCAAGATCTTCCATATCTCTTTCAGTTCCAGGACTAAATAGTGCCAGCTCAAAATTCCAGAACTGCTCTAATACTACTTGTCTAAAGGTCATCGCAAGTATATTCTCCGAAGAGGTACTCTGGAACACATCTTTTGTCAGCATTCTCTTGAACCTTATAGCTTTCTCTTTAACTTTAACAGAGGGTAAAAACTGAGAAAATTTGAGAACGGTTAATTATAGGTTTTAAGATACCAGCAGAATACAGAAATCTTGACCCTGTGTTTACATGTCAAGGAATTGAACGGGACTGAGAGACAGTCATATTCAAATTAAATATAGTTAATAAGGATTTCAATTCTAAAAGTTGAAATGCATTAAAAAGAAATGGACTCACTAATCGTGTGGCAACGGTGCTGTGGTCGTCGGGATGGCCACGAAATATGGTTTCGACGACCATGGCAGACATTCCGGAAGACAGGTGTTCATCGGCGGCTTCACCTCCGTCCGCCGCCGCGGCTCTGAGGGCTTGCTGGAAGTCGACGGCGCCAACGACTGTAAGACGGGCCAAGTCGTTTTCGTATGTTCTAACAGCCGGAAGGGAAGCTTCAGTAGCGCCTAAATCAGCCACGGCTTCTAGAACGGCTTTCTCGGAGGGTGATGGCGACGATGGTTGATTGTAGGAGGAGGAGGAGGCGGCGGAGAGGGGAGAGTGGGAAAGTTTTGGAGAACCCAGAGATAGTTTGGCGTATGATACTTCAGATGTTTTCAACGGAAAAGATGAGGGGCTACAAAGATGGAGGAGGAGGGAGTGAGTGGGTGCAAACGCCATCGACATTACAGTTGATAGAAACTAGGGTTTATGAATTATGCTCCTTTGCGTGAACATGTTTTGTCATCAGATCTTGGATGTCCCCCGAGGCCCCGAATTATAAACCGCCCCATATAACGCAATCATTCATTTTCTGTTTGGGCAATTTCTGTTTTCTACATTTTAGAATCTGTTTTCTTAATAAGTGTAAAAAAAAAATTTAAAAAATTAATAAATGCAAAATGTACATTTGTATATATTCATATGTGTATTTATATTTACTTGAATACATTGTTTTATAGTGTTCATTTGTATATAAATAATTTATTTATGTGCATATTTTGATGTATTAAATAAATAAAAAATTATGGTGATACCTTTTAGTTAAGAAAAAAAAGTTATATATTGCACCTATTCCTAACTAATCCGTTTCTATCTCCATATAAATAATTATTAGTACAATAAAATTTTGTTTTTTATTAAAATTAATTTTTAAAAAATAAAAATAAATTATAAAAAAACTTATAAATTGCATTAACACTTTAACAATTTATAGATTATTTAAAAAGTAATATATTGTAAATTTTTAAAATAATTTATAAAATACTAAATATTTAAGATTAATTTAGTCAAATTCCTTAACCAATCATATTTTCTTTTTCCTTTTTTACAAATACTCATCTTCTACATAAACTTCTCTAAAATTCCCATAAACCCCCAAAACATGTATAGTGGAAATTTTAAAAAAGAAAGGTTCATCCAAATTCCAATGTAACAGCTACACTAAGTTTTTAAATAAAAAAGAATAGGTAATGTATGAAAGTGGTTAATTTATAAATATAAATCTTAGTTTATATAATGAAAATGATTTATATAATATTTTATTAATAAAAAAAATTAGTAAAATATCCAAATTATCTGACTTTCTTAACATGTTTATTGTTTACATTTTTATTTTCGGAGGATAATTGGATTAAAGTTTGGTTTTCGGAAGAAATATTTTCAGAGAATTGGTTAGAACAGGTCCACACACACATAAGAAAGAGGTCACTAGGAGTGAGAGCCGAATGAAGAAATGCCTTGCAAGAACCGCACCTTGAAAAGTCATGATACAAAATTCGGACATAAAGGTTGGATAATTACATGTTACTGAGATTGTCAGGCTTGAACAAATTCTCCCTAGCAGTTGCACAAGTGCATGTCCTTATGCACCAAGTAATCAACATAAAGGTTCAAGAACCAAAACCGTTTCTTCTAGCAGTTAAATACGGTCCAATATGGTAGGTATGAGTAAGCTACTACTCACTGTACATACCTAGAGGACGACAAACTATTAACATACATAACCATTGCATTTAGGTTTGATCAGCAATGACCCATCAAGAAATTAAAGACACCGAAAGAGAAGAAGACCTCACCGCTTGCCTGTTGGCAGAGTGAAATGACCATTGCAATAATATATACTCAAGAAAGTGTGTCACCTACTCCAGATGCATCCCATGCCACTTTATCATGTCAAGTTACCCAAGTAGGGCCCACTGATATCATCCACGAGATAATCATATGGTGCAACCCTTGTGTAGTCGAGCCCTTCACCTGGAGGTCTTGCTAATGCATTAGAAGCAGAATGAACACTTGTGTTTCCATCCTTCATGTTGGTCTTTCCCCTTCCTTTACCAACACGCTTCTTCTCATTTGGGAACTCAGCATTCAGTCTACCCATCTGCTTTTGCAAATCAGATAGAGAATCATTAGACAATTTCCCTTTGGGGGACTTCTTTCCATCAGCACGCTTCACTTCCAATCTGTATAATGCACAGGCATCGTATTTGTTGAGCTCATATTCATAGAGGTGCCATTCAAAATTTTCCATCGGCTGTGGGTCCATATAGTAGGACCTCTTCAAACCTCCAAATTCAGCCATCATTTGTTTCCTCGACTCATGCCAGCCCCTTCCATTATAATCTGGAAGTGATCTTTGCTTTCTGTTACCACTCTCAAAAGCCCTGCGTGGCTTATCAAAAAATAGCCACTCCCTGATTGTTTCCCCATCCAAAACCGCAAGATCAAAAAGCTCTGTCCAAAATAAAAGGCAAAATCAAATCATATGTATAAACATAATAAACGCAAGCATTATAAACGCGACCATACCAGGTGCATTCCAAGGGGATTTTGCAGTAGCAGCACCCTCGCATTCAGGAATCCCTACGCCTTTCCCCTGTGACTTTGCACCAAGGGCAGCAAAAAGTAAATTGTCCTTTAAGCCAATGCCCCCAGGTCGTAGAACTGGAAGACATCCAGGGGTGCCTTCGGTTGGAGCAATCTCAGCATGGTGGTTACTGCAATAGTCATCAGACTTCTGACACCAGTCTATCCCAAGCGCTGGTCTGGTACAATCCCAAAGAGCACATTTTGGCCCTAAAAAAGCAGAAGGTGGAGGGCTGATAACCTGTTGTTGGTAGCCAGAAATCTGAGGCATACCATCCCCACCAATGAAGCCGGTAACATCGCAACCAATGAAGAACTGCTGATCAAACTCTTGATGAAAATCGAATGAATTAAAATCTAGCTGTGTTGCCATGTTTAGATTATTCATTTCCATATGGTTAACAACCATGCCAGCGCTTTTGCATTGCTCAACCAACTGAACGCCTTGTTCTTGTCCTTGAGGACCGTTAGATACATCATAATTCTGCTAAAAAGAAAAAAAAAACAATGAGAGTCAAGTCACTGCATGCAGTGTTGAATAAAATGGACTGCAAATAGTTGTCCAAGTTTTGGCTTCAAAATATCCACTCTCTCTAAGAACTGACCACCTTAGATTTGGAACTACAATTATATCTCATGGTATTTATGCTCCCATTAAGTGTAAGCAACGAGGTATTAGATTTTGCAAATCAGCACGAAAATAGCAAAATGTTTAGATAGTGCCACTGATATAAACAACCAGTTACAAACGGGCAAATGTGCAGGCGAGGTGCCCATTTGCCATGATCTGCAAAACTTACAAAAAATTGAGCTTCAGAAAATATTTACTACTAGATGACGTAATCTCATGGTAAGTGTATTCATCTCATTACGTCTTAAATAGTAATTACAAATATAAATTAAAAAGGAGATGGGGTAGAACCTCTTTTTCATTTCTATTAATTTTCATCAGTAATACTCACTCACTATAACATGCCATGTCTCCCCTGATGAAGTTATATCATAAAATTTTTGTTTTCATTTTTTTTTTTCTCTTTTTGGTTGATGTATAAGATCACAGAAGCAATATGGGGTGTTGTACCACTCTAATAGCATGGACTGTGGACATTCACATGGCCAGAAAGTATCTGACTTGATCTCTAGCTTTAAAATTTCAAAGGAATTCATCGCACTCAAGATGTGTGACATCCAAGGTACATTGGGTTCAAATAAAAAAAAAGTCCAAATTTGGAAGATCAGTTTAGTCAAGAAAGAAAAAAGTTTTAAATAGGGTAGTGTAAGTACTGGGTATTCAAAAATGAGTCGGGATCTAACCATCATTAAGTATTGGCACTGGAGAACTTCAACGAATCAAAGAGAAATCAAACACGACGACTTATTGTGTAATATGAGATATACACCCACATTGATGCAGTAATTAAAAAATTATGAATAGATGGAGTGAAACCCAAAAATAAAAATAATTTATTATAATCACATTGAAGTGACAGATTAAATTTAGTTTTTGAACACCTCCAGATCATTAGAACAGGGAAGAAAGAAGTGCACGGATAAAATTCACGAACAGAAAACACTTGAGCTAAGTGATGAATAACTTTCTTTCTAAATTTTGAACAAAAAAGAAAATTTAATTTTGCAGACCTCTCATGAGATTACACTTTTGCTTTCCAAATCTAAAGAATGGAAAATCAGGTACAAGGAATTGCAGGCGGCTATTCAAAATATGAACTTAGAATGGCCAGCAAATTGCTAACCTCTTGCGAAGCATATCCACCCACAACCTTCTGTGCATCAGGATCTGGCTTTGGCGGAGTTAATGCACTAGTTGCATCATCATCCTCCTCACAGAGCTGCAACAGCCGATAAATTTCTGACGAACCCAAGCTCCCTCCCTGAAGAATGATTCCAATTCAAGATGAAACTCAAGGAGCTCCCAATCATTTCACAAGCATGTCTCTTTCACACAACCAACTACGTTCATAAAATTGATCCACTAACATATTACATATGAATAAGGATGAAAAATCATAACCAAAAAATATCCTACAAAACTTGTAAATACCAATTCTTTTACGCTGAGCAGAGAAATGGAAAGCTACAAGCCAATAAAACCATGATATCCCACTAGCACATGAAAAGGATGGAATTGGAATAGTCAACACTAGGGGCACAGATGAATAAATACATGCCATATCAACAACAATAGCAGGACCAGCCGTTCATTGAGAAATGAGTAAATAAATTCCCGCATGTTGGCATCATTCGAGCTTGCATATTCAGATCTACCCACATATCCTGGAGTTCAAGTGAAAAATCTCACAATGAGATGTGAATTATTGTGATGAGCAGAGTACCTGCTGCAAAGAGGACGCTGGGGAGGGCTCATTGAGCTCAGCTTTCCATTCACGCAGCATCTGATGAACTTGCTCTTCAAGAACAGCCACATCAATTGTGCGACTCTCCTTCCTAGCTGATTGAAGATCACTAAACATGCCCTGTAGGTCATCTACACGATTCTTCGCTCTATCCTTGAAGACATGGTGCGATGCTGATTTGCAAGTCCCACTCTTTGTACCTTTCCCCATCCAAGCAACAGCAGAAAAATTCACCCGCTAGTTTCAAGAAGCAGCTACAAGATCAAAGCAAACAGCATGAACAATTACCAAGAGGAACCTATAAGAATAATATACGAGAAATAAGAAGGAAAAGGAAACATGCAACTAGGGATAACAACAAAACTTAATAATTGGTTACCAGACTAAACCAAAACGATGCAATTTCCGTCAAATTGTTTTTTTTTCCTACCACCAGAACATAATTTTCAGATCATTCTCGAGATCGCCAAAACACAAGAACGAATCATCAAAATTACAAGAGAACAACTGAACAATAATAAACGCCAAAACCCGCATCAACAACCCAGTAGCCAAAATCGATAAAGTGCATTCATAAAGATGGGAAAAGGGAATTCATGTTACAAACCCTAAATTAGGGGCCAATTAACTGGGCTCAGGCACAATTCGAAAAATTGATACATAAAAATACAAAAACAAGAGTTAAAAACAAAAATTCAGGAAATCATATACCGAAAAAGTGAAATATGCCAAAGAGAAAGCCATTTGAAGCATGTGTCAGAGAATTGAGTGGGATTTACCGGTTGAAAGTGACAGAGGGATAGATGCAGAGTGGGGGTTTGTGTGGGAGGACGAGGGTAAATTAATGGTGATTTTGGGGTCGTTTTTATTTGGAGAATTTCTCCTCTGAGAAAGAGGAGGGATAAATTAATCGATTCCCTCCCTAGTTGGTTAAAAAAGGCCAATTCGGCGATGCGCAAAACCCATGCGTGTGCCGAATTCCCATGTTTGCCCTCGTTCAATTTTTGTATCTACCACCAATTACCACCCCGATCTTCATCGCATTTATTATTTTATATTCCTTTTATATTTCCCCGAGAAAGAACTTCCTTTTCCGATTTTGAGTGTTGGGTTGACTGTTTGACCGAACCTTTGATGTAACAACTCCCCTATGATAAATGGGCTTTTTAATCCAATTACAGAAATAGCCCAATGCAATTTGAGTATGGCCCATGTTATTGACACTACCCGGAAATACACTACCTTTGATATATTCCATTTTTTTATTTTTTATTTTTACAAATTTTCATTTTTACACTAGGTTCGAAAAAAAATGCCAAAAAATTCAAAAAAATTACCGAACAAAGGATAGTATATTCATCCGGCTAGTGTGAATAACCTGGGACTTTGAGTATAAATCTCTATTGGTCAGGGATAATGGTGGAGGGAAGAGAGATGGAGACGAAAAGACGAAAAATGTGGATGGATGTAATCATGTAAATAATAAAATAATGTTTGGTTAAAGATAAAAATATAGGATTGAATAAAATTTTATATCAAATCAATATGGTGTTGTATTATTTTATTAGTAATGATTGTGATAGTAAGTGATGTAATAATTTATTAGAAAATAAGCAGGTAAAATAAAAGTAGGAAAGAAAATAAATGATTAAAAAAATAGGAGAGAAAATAAATAAGTGGATGAAAATATGATGATGTAATTATATGAGATTTTGTTAAATTAGGATATATGTGTATAATAGGTATGGATGTGGATGAGATTTGCCCATCCAAAATTGGATGGGATGGAGGATGGTCATCCATATCCGGATGGGTCAATCCTTAACCAAACAAGCCCTAAGTGCATTGAGGAATCAATTATAATAATTATTTTTATTTATTCTAATATATATATATATATAATTTTATGGTATTATATTGGCCCTCGCCATCGTCGTTACTTTACCATTGACATTATTTACGTTTAACTAGAGCGGTTATACGAGCCGAGCGAGCCCGAGTAGTGCAGGCTCGGCTCGACTCGTTAAGAAAATCGAGCTCAACTCGGCTCGAAATTGAGCTCGGCTCGGCTTGTTTAGATTAAAATAAATTTGAGCTCGAAATTTACATGCAAAGCTCGATCACCAATTCATTAGTATGAGTGATTTGAGAATATAAGTTGTATTATTATGTAAAATATTATTATTTTATACCCTAAATTATATAATATTTATAAAATAATCCCTATTTTTTTAGCCTAACGAGTCGAGCCGAGCCGAGCTCGTTAAGCAAACGAGTATTTTTTAGCTCGGCTCGTTTAACACATCGAGTCGAGCCTTAACGAGTCGAGCCGAGCTCACGAGCAGCTCATTTATTTTAACAGCTCTACGTTTAACTAGTACATCATATGATGAAAGTGAGGATTAATAAGAGTAATCATAGAATTAAATACAAATTGCAGGAATGAAATTGTAAGGTTTAAAATATTTTAGATCATAAAATTAATTCATCATATATAAATTAATTTGGGGATAAATAAAATCATTATATTCAAAAGGTCCTTTAAATTTCGATGGATTTGGATAAGATTGTTGGTATATAGAATATACCAAAAAGACCTTCAAATTTCATCTAACACAACAATCATTTAAAATTTTTATATTTTTTAATACCAATAAACTATCTTTAAATAGTAAAGTTCTCGAATGAATACCAGTGGATTTGAATGGACTATTTAAATTTTTTGAAATTTTAGATTAAATACCATTTGATTATTTTTAATTTTTTTAAATCCTGATTGATACCAACAGCCCTTTGTACAAGAAAAAATCATTTAAAATCATGTGAAATCCTAAATCAATACCCCAAGTATATGTTTAAAAAAATTACTTTTGTTATTGATAAAAATTTACTTTAATTTACATTGCAAGAACAAATTTAACATAGGTGGCTTTCAATATAAATAAAGATAATTTTTCAATAATAACGGTGTGACTTTTAAAAATACACTTGAATTACATTATGTAATTGATGTATACAAGATTTAGCACCAGCAAACTACTGCAAAAGCGATAGGGGTGGTTATTCGGTCGGTTCGGTCCAGTTTTGGACCGAACCGAATAGTGTCTTGGACCGAATCGAAATATTTAGGTTTTGTCCATTCGGTCCAAATAGTTTAAAAATGAAAAAATTTATATTTCATCACAAATTAAAGATATACAATACAATTATATTTAGTTCAATACCAAAAAATTAAAGAGATAGAATATAATTAAATTCAGTAAAGTTCGCAACATTAATTTAATAAATTTCACCACAACATGAATTTAATTAGGGTTGAGTTGAGTGAGTTGTGGAATGATTTTTAATTCTTAATTACAATTAATCTAACTATGTGTATTGTGTATGTGTAATGTAGTGTAGTGCGCATTACTTAGGTTTTATTATTTTTATTATATATATATAATTAATATAATTAATATATTATTGTTAATTAAAATTCGATCCGTTCGATTTTTCGGTTTTGATTATCCATAACCGGACCGAACCGAATAGACCGAATTTTTAAACTTTTGGACCGAAAATCGGACCGAAATTTTTTTGGACCGAACCGAACGATTAACCTCTAATTAACTTTCCGTCTTCAACTTGCATACCTAGATAATAAAGACAAAATTAACAAAAATGACAAATTTTAATATTGCTAAAAATATTGAGAACATATTTTATACACAAAAACTCGTATGCAATATTGCACAAAACTCAGCCCGTGCAATATCCTCAAATGAAAATTCACGGATCCAATAAAATTTTTAAGGAAAATTCTCGGCACTTCCAGAATGTATACCACATGAACATATTTGTGCTACTGTAAGACAAAATGTGTGCTACTACATCTTAAAAAGTTATTTTTTGTACTTTTAAAATAACTATAAGAATAATATGTATTTTTACAAGAACAAATATGTGTTTCTTAATTTATTTTTCATTTTATTATTAGTTTTATGTTGATAATATGTTGCTAATGTAATAATAACTTACATGTGTTACTATCTCGTCACTCCAAGAATGTATACCACATGAACATACATGTGCTACTACATCTTAAAAAATTAATTTTATCGAAATTCCAGAATGTATACCATGAACATATGTGTGCTACTGTAAGACAAAATGTATGCTACTGTAAGACAAAATGTGTGCTACTACATCTTAAAAAATTAATTCTATCGAAATTCCAGAATGTATACCACATGAATATATGTGTGCTACTGTAAGACAAAATGTGTGCAGCTACATCTTAAAAAATAATAATTTTTATAAAAATTAATAAATATTTATGAAAAATGAATATTTTTTCTTATAATAATACACATATTGATCTTACATTGTATTAACATGTTTGTTTTCTACAAAAACAAATGAATATATGTAAAAAAAACAAAATTTGTTCTTATAGTAGTACACATTTGACCTTATAGTAGCATAAATTAACTCATACAGTGTAGCGAAAATCCTGAAATTTGAAAATTGCCCAAATCCGACCCGACCAGTTCAAGATCCGCGAATTTTGTTACTTTGACCTTTTTGACCCGCGAATTTTCAAAATTTTTATTTTTTAACATATATTGCACACGTGCAATATTACACGGGAGACCTACTCAATTTTATAATATTGAGTCAACACATGTCATAATCAATAAATTCGCATGTAACTCTAAAATTCTATAAATTTGAATAACTTGAGAAGCATGTATTGTATTTGATAATATTTTTAGATCTGGGTCGTATTGGCAGTTCACCGCGTTAAAACTCGGTCTGGAGAAAGGATAAGCAAAAAAACTTAGAAAACGTTTGACAAGAATTTAAGATGAGAATTCTAATGAATATCATTAAGGGGTATTATTATAGAGTTAGTAATTATTATTTTTATTTAACATATTTTTATAATTTTTTTCATGTATAATAAATAATACTCCCTTCGTTCCGTAGGAATTTGCACCCTATGGGACGACACATTTTTTAAGAAAAATGTGTTTTATATATAAAGTAATGACATATGTGTAAATATGTGTATAGATTTATGAGTATGCACGTAAATCAATATTTTCTTTTTTAGTAGTGTACAAATTTGTATGGGACGTCCAAATAAAAAAAGTGTGCAAATTCCTATGGAAAAGAGGGAATAATGAAAATGAATCCCAGCCCATTACCCCAACCAAGTGGACACAATTCAACTATCTTTTTAAATAAAATCAGTTATTTTTGTTGAATAATTACAACTATATTTATTAAAATAATATCACTTGGACATATATAATTGTCCAATGAAAAAATTGCAAAAGTTCAATCAAAATAGTTGATACTACTATAGGTCGGAGAAAATATCAAAAATACTGGTATACCGCACTTATTGTATCGTAAAATATCGAAATTTTCTATACGGTATGGTATCTCGATACGGTAACGGTATATAAATATAGAAATTTCAGTATACCGAAAAAATCAAAATTTTCGGTATACCAAAAATATCAAAATTTTCGGTATACCGTTGTCATACCGAAATTTTCGATATGAAAACGGTATGATTTTTTTCGGTATCGAAATTTCGGTATATCGAAATTCGGCATACCGAAATTTTCGATATGACAACGGTATGATATTTTTCGATATTGAAAATTTCAATACGATAATGGCTAGTGTTGCCGTACCGTCAGCCCCTAGATACTACTTAAAAACATATATTGAGGGGTCGTTTGGTATAATTGTAAGAATGGAAAGAGTATGAAATGAAAATCATAGTTCTCATATAGCTGAACTATAGTTGATTCCTAGTTTTTTAGAATAAAAATATAGTAAAGTCATTCCAAACACACACTATGACTTTAATTACAATTACTCACCTGAGTTGCAAGACGAGAATTAGCATGGAACGAAACGCATAAAAGCGCACTCCCTAGTTACACCACCAACAAAGATTCGTAATATCAATTCTTGCAACACAAAAAGTAACTTCAATGGAGTAATTGTATTATTATTTTGCCTGTTGTTGAACATCACATCATTAAACCAATGTCAAAATGGACACACAAATATAATTTAATCATTAACATAGTATTTGCCAAAGCTGCAGGATTCTTACGAAATCATAAGAGTCCTTTATGCTTGAATAAAAGAATCAGAATAACTGAACAAAGTGATAAGGACACGGACTTCCCACGCGCCAATACATAAATATCCCATAATATGATTTCAGTTTTTTCTCAAGGGAAAAAATAATCTTGAATCTTTCATGATTCAATTATCTGAGATTTTGTTCCAAAAAATTATTGTGTACCAATGGCGGATCATCAAGCTACAGGTGTTGGCCTGGCTTCTTCAGCTTGAGTATTTCTGAAGTTAAACACACCAGCAATCCCTCGTCCCCGAGCAATCTGCTCAATTTCCGCGAGCTTTTGCTTCAGAAGCTCCACTTCTTTCGTTATATTTTCATCCCGTTGTCTCATTTCCTGGAAACCATTATATTTTAAAAAAGGGTGTCCAGAAGGATCATATGCACCAGCAAATTTGATTTAAAGCAAGCATGGAAACCAACATCACTTGAAAAATCCAACATACTCACAAATTCTTTACCAATACATACAGATACTAAGCATGCTGAGCAGAATAAAGGAAGGTTGCTGCTAATTACGTTGATGATATGGACAAAAGGCATACTAGATTTTGGCCAGGAACATAAATTCAATGAACGCATAAAGATTGAAAACTCAAATAAAGCAAGGCATATTTACCTCCATTTCTTGCCTACGAACTTCCTCCTTTCTCGCTTCTGATCGAGAATTTCTTTGTACTTCAAATATGAGTGCAGCTACTGCCACCTGATCAACAAAGTTTGAGACAATATTATGAAAAGAAGAATGAGTCAAATACTATCTTGAAATATTGCCCCTCTATAGATAGCAGCCAAGCAAAGTCCATGGCACGAATGTGAAAAGTGTCTTTCAATCCCAGAACAACCACCATACAACTTCGATCAAACTATATCTAGGAAGTTCATGGACAAGAGTAAAGATAAAGATATATCTCTGGTCTCTACCGTGCAGTTCATTTGGCTTCTTATCAATAAAGATCAGTGCAATAACAAATTTTCAACCTCCCAATATAATATATTTTCAAGCTACTTTATTGAATCTTATTTGTACACTGTAATCAACACAGGTTTCATAGGACAACAATTTACAAAGGTGAATGTATTAATATATTTAAATTGTTTGAATTCCCACTGAACTGTTATATCACCGTAATAGGTACTATCACACAAGGATATATTTGAGACCTTTTTTCGGGCAAAAATAATACAGGTTTATGAAGAACAGAAATGTAGATAATCTTGCAAGTATTCCAGACACAAATCTTGGCAAGTTCAAACTTTCTTACATAGTCAGTAAAAAAACTGTTTAAAAAGTGCAGTAGACAAGCATGAAGTCAGTTTGAACAGCATATATAAACAGAATGAGGAAGAAATATTATTTTACATGTCAAAGATGCACAATATAAACTATGGAAAGCCGTAGCTCGAGGTAGCTATATTATGGTGTCAGAGGAAAAATATATAGTTAGAAAAGGCAATCTGAGAAAATAATATCAAGAATGTAAGAGAAAGGACATTGGCAGTTCTTGTTTTCTTTTTTCCTTGGTGGGAAAATAAATAGAAACAAGATAGGGAAAGATTTCACATATTCCTGAACAATCTTTAAACTTTCAATAAGCAACCAATAACTGGGGAATGCTAACACAACATATTGTTGAATCACCAGATACTCATTCATAAAATTATTTGCAAACTTGATTACTTTAATGAATAAAGTAAGTAAATAAGTGAAGATATGTTGAAGAAAAGATTTATTACCGAGAAGACAAAAGCTTCGCCCATGAGATCCACTGCAGCTTGAACAGCTTTCTCTTCATTCAAAGGTCGGATTTCAACATCAGTGGCATGACCATATATACGTCTTTGCATGGTTGTTGTTACCCGGTGATTAGCCTAGTTCATTAACAAAACAATTTATAAAAGGATACACCACTTAAAATGTAGCATTGACCAAGCCCATGGAAACAAGTACTAGTTTCAAAGAATAGGTAAACTGCTGGAGTGATTTAAGGAAGGAATTTATACAAAAACAAATGATGGATATTTGAGAAAAAGGGATAAGAAAACAAAACAGTTAATAATATAAGCAGGAGAACTTCACAAAATCGCACCAACAAGACAAATTACAACCCAACTATGACTTTAACTAACAATCTAACATATAATTCTTCTAAAGTTTGCCCACAGCATTATATATCACAACATGCTCCTGCTATATCCGTTTTTTACAAGTCTAGCTGACTTCCAAATAATCATTATACTAGTTAAACAAAGATATTACGACAGAATATAATTACTTAAGTATTCATCTCACAAGCCTTTTACAAACAAAAAACATGCTACTCTTGTTATCAGTTCATGGTCAGATGATCGTTTCATCAAATCACACATTTGACATGAACATTGGCTGAACAATGTGAAGTGATCGCATGACTCTATCAGGGGCAAAGTTGAAGGCAATAAGTAGTATTATGTTTTCACTTCTAACCTCGTATTCTTCCCCATATTGCTTAAACCTCAAATCCCTCAACCAATGAGGACATTGAATAGTTTGAAGGCTTTCTATCAACTAGCACACAATACCTTGTGCTTTGATTTGCATTTTTTCACACCATGAAGAATCCAAGTGTAAAACATATAGAAGCAAATTTTATATTAGGCACCCCTAACATTTATTACACCATATCCTTGCACTTAAGAAAATGCTAAAACTAGGGTTTAAAGAAAATGTTTAAAAAAAATATATGCTCGTAATTCAATGAAGACAAAACTCGTAATCAACACAGAGGAAAACAGCCATTACTTCCTAATCACGAAAAACGGTGTTTCGCCGCGGGATCACAGCACAGCGTTTTATAACTTATTAGTAGTTACAAATAACATATGATAAATCCCTATCAATTCATATAAGTAGGCGCAAGGGAAAATCAATCTGAACAATGTATCCCTTCTCAGAAATTCATAAACCCAGAGGAGTATAAAATACCTGGGCGATGCTGATTATAAAATTTCGGAACTTAGGGTGGATTCCAGCTTGTGCCTTGAGCCTAGCAGCAATGGGTTTGCTCACAGTTTTCAAAGCAAGCGTTCCGAGCTTCAATAGAGGAAGCATTACTCGTTTTTCTTCCCTTCGATGCTTTCCCGACTCTAGTTATTTGATCTTGGAATCTAATTCTAAAGAAAATAGAAAATTGTGAGATTATAATATTTGTTGGGGAAGAAATGAAGGAGGGTTGACTGGCTGCTCATATGGGCCAAGTTTCTTGAAGGACAAGGCGCGATGCGTTTAAGTTAGATCTTTAGAAGGAGGAAAAATAATGGTGGTTGAAATTTGAAGGATGATGACGATAGGTTAAAACTGTAGCAATTATCTATACCATGGCGACGATCGTAGTCCGAAATCTGAATCATCCGCGTCGTATGAACAAACCCTGCACGCGTTCTTTTCTTATATGGCGTAAATTTCATAGCTAGCAATTGAAATAGGGCAGACCGAATTAGCCGAGTCGAATTATACAATTCGGTCCAAGCCTATTTTTGGTTCAATTCAATTCTCAATATAATTTATTTTGATTCGGTCAAAATATAGAATGGAAATGCTGAATAGATCGAATGATCATTCCTATATATTTAGATTATTTTTGTTAAATATTATTCCCCCCGTTCCGGGGATATTTGCACCCCTGGTATGACAAACGGTTTAAGAAAAATGTATTTTTTAAATAAAATAATGGTGTATAGGTAAATGTGTGGAAAATTTTGTGAACGTGCACGCAAATCGATGTTTCCCTTTTAAGTAGTGTGCAAATTGGTTTGGGACAACTCAAAATGAAAAGTGTGCAAATTGGTCTGGGATGGAGGTAGTATTATTACTAAAATAAATAATATTGCAATTAATTTCTCAATATAATTGATTTATAAAAAGTTATGACAGTTAAGCCTAGTACGTGTTAGCTTATTGGATGCTGGTATCCTTGGGTACATTGCCCGCTTTATACCCAATCCATGTGAAAGCACATTGTTAAACTACTTGATGTGCCCATTTTACATACCCTTATCATCCATTATCTTTTTTTTCCACATTTTGGCTAAGTATGTTATGTACAAGAACTTAGTTGCAACGGTATGCTAAAAAAGAAATTTTTGGTTTTCCTATGTACTCTATTGAAACAAGATGAACCCTGATCAAAATTAGTATATCCAGCAATTGATTCTCTTAAACCTTCAAGAACCAGGTACATTAATGGAGAACCACTAATTTTGATCAAACTCACAACCGTTGGTAAATTAGCGGATGATTGCTAATAATCCTCAACAAATTGATGGTGCAAATAATCTTCAAACACAATTCAATCCTCCATAGCCATTAAATCCCCTCCTTCTCCTGATCCTTCCATTTTTACGGTAAAACAAACCCAGATCTGATTTCCCTCTTGTTTGTGTCAAAGTCATCATCACACCCCGATGGCCACCGCTCCTGGTTCCATCTAGTGTCTTTGGCAAGACTGTCGATATCTCAAGCGAAATTCCCTTTCCATTTTCAGTTAATAGTTTGTCAATCCCTCCCCTCCCCTCCTCTGTATCAGCTAAATGAATCAAGCTTTCAATGGCCGGCATTGTCTATCTGAGAACGAACCGTTTCGAGGTGAAGCTTGAAGGGATAACCTTCAAGAAGAAGAACTTCGAGTCCCTATGCAAAATGGATTTCCTCTTTCCCGATGGGAAGGAGTGGGATCGTCCCCCAATCGTCGGCCTCGATGTCATGCCTCATCCCCGCGATCCGTCCATCATACTGCTTCTCCTCTGCTTCGGCATCGGCTGCGTGATTCTCCGATTTAGCGCCGGCGAAGCCCTGCCGGCGCCGATCCACAGATTCCTCGCCGATAAACGGATTCGAGTCGTCGGATTTGGCGTCCCCGAGAAATTGGATTTGTTCCCTTTCGAAGAATTAGGGCTAATGAAAGATGAAGTCGATATTGGCTACATTGCTGCAAAGGTTTTCAAAGATCAGAAATATAAACGGTACGAACTCGGCGAATTGGCCCGGAAAGTGCTCGGAATTAAGAAGATGGTCGGATTGACAGAGGAATCCTCATTCGAGCGGCACGCGCAGATCAAATGCGCCATTTGCCAGGTGTTCGTCACGAGCGTGATAGCGATGGGGCTGTCGAGTGCTAATGAGAAGAAAAAGCTGGACTACTCATCGAAGAAGAAATCGTTCTTGAAGAATCTAAACTCTCTGCATCTTCTGGCCGAAGGATGGTTCAAATTGCCCAGAAGCAAAAACAAGAAGCAGAAGAAGCAGAGCGGTGAAGATGAACAACAAGTAGATCAAGCGCCCGCGCCCAAAACGAACGACATGATGATTGATGTTCGTGATGTGGAGGGCCCGTTTGTGGATTACTTGATGGAATCCGATATCCCGAATGGAGGTTCGGGTGATTATTCATCCCTTGCTAAGTTCAATGAGGATGAAGCATTCGGTAACTACGACGACACGGAGGATGATTATGACAAGGATAAAGAAGGGGATTCGAGCGATGATTCCGGCAAAAACGACGTGAAGAAGCCCATCAAGGGGATCTTGAAGTGCCCCTCTACGAGATTGTTTCGTTGCGACTCGTTTTCGCCGAAGCCGGCTACGCCGCCGTCTCCGTCGACACCGAGTAATCATATGGCATTGAAAAGAGCCAATTCTAAAGGGTGCAATGTAAGCTTTAAATTTCTTGAATAGCTTTTGTTGTTGTAGTAATTATAAATAAATACTTAGTGCATGTATGTATGTATGTATGTAAATTAGGCAACAAAATGTTATGTTCAAAATCTGGTTGTTTTATCAGGTCTTTTAGATAGAGTTGTTGTTGCAATTCAAACTGCTAATCCTGTTCTTTCAGATTGAAGTTGTCTCTTTTGTTTGGGGGGGGAGGGGGGATAGAAATAGCTTGTATTGTAGGGGGGGTATAATATGGATTTTTGTGCAGACTTAATCTTACTTGGTACGTAGTATAATTTTTGTATTGACCCGGATATTATTTGGGAGACCCGGTAAAAATATGGTACATATTATGGCCTAATCACTGTTCTCCTTAACATTTCTTATTCGACTTCCATGGGCAAACAAATATATTTGGGAGACTGTACATTATTTTTTCCCCCTCATTTTCTCTTCATACTAAATTTGTACTATCTACCAAGCAGCATTATAAAATTTGTACTAATTTTTGTATCACCTACCAAACAATGACAAGTAAATAATATCAATTATTTATCTAGTCTACCAAGCAATAATATTATTGAAATCAGTACTAATAACCCATCATATTATAATCTCTCACATTTTATTACATCTATATTATGTATTGTGTGCTGGAATTATTTTTCAGATATTTTGTGATCATAAATAAGTCTATTTGATTGTGCTAGAAGATGTATGTTTTGGGTGTTTAAGTAATTTTTAAAAATCAGTTTATAAAATTTATGTATTTTAAAACTCTATTACATAATAAGATGTGTGTTTGTTATTAGCTTTTAAGAAGTGTGATAGTGTTGATCAAATGGTTTTTTAAAATTTCAAACTAAAATTGATTTTTAAATTTTATTTTATAAATTTAAAACAAATATCACCTAAAGATTGTATTTAAATGGAAGTAATTGAAGTTATGAGTTTTGTATTTGTAATGATGTAAATAAAATTCTCTATTTGGCAAAGGTTTAAATTTCACTGGTCGAAACACTAGAGGGTTAATCTTTGGTTTCTCCTATAAAAAAGAAATGGGGTGAGAAAGCTCGAATTCTATTCCAGTTACTGGGAAAGGGAAATTGGACATAAGAATTTAAGGCCACTGTGAAACTGATTTACTACTAATATTTTATATAAAAATAATTAATATATTTAGTAAAACAAATAATTAATATCTAACACTTAATAATTTTTTCGTAAAACAGCTAATATCATTAAAAATTCATATCTTATAATAAAAAATAATATTACTCTTTAATGAAATAACTTATACCTTCAAAATATATTTTACGGTAATATATAGAATTAAGAAGAAATAAAAAAAAATGTATATTTTGTCCCTGAAATTCTAATTTATTTGGCTTTAAGTTAAAAAAAAAACACAATAATTAGGTGCAAAGAGCAAAAGATTAAAGGAAGATATTTTTTAAACTTTTTTTTTTTGTACAATTGAAGGATAATTTTACCCCGAACCTCCCAGTTATGAGTTTTACTAATTTGGTGGCAATTAAATTTCCGCAACGACTTGGGCCTTAATGTTGCATCCAAATAGGCCCATACAAATATATGATTGGGCCTCAATCCAAAAAAAAAAAAAAAAACACCCAACTATACGAAATCCTCATTTTCTACAATCTGCCATATTTTTTTGTCAAGATTATTAACACTAGCCTATTTAGTGAATATACTGCCGAATGAATATCCTATTCTCTGTTTATTAATTTTTTTAAAAATACTGTATTATTTTTTCGAACACAATGAAAATTAAAAAATGTTAAAAAAGATTGCCGAAAATTTATGGAAATTTCCAAAAAAAAAAAAAACTGCCGAATTTTTTTATAGAAAAAGTGCATTTACCATTTAGGCTTAGTGCTAATAATATGGGCCATATTTTTTTAGGAAAGCCTATTACAATCTGCCCTAAGATATGTATTATGCTTTCTAACCCTATCATCATGATCTTAAAAGTTAAAAAAAATTATATGAGACTCTCTAATAGACTAATAGTATGAGTACAATATAAATATGCAACTTATTAATGAGTGGTTACCACTTTAAAAAATTAATAAAATTTTACTAAAAGTTTTAATATTTTTAAGAAAAATGAAAGTCAGTTTTAACAAAAATATTATCACTTAATTTTTTTATTTATAAATGATTGGTCTCACACAAGATTTACTCTAAAAGTTAACCCTAATTTTCTTTATATGTTAATTTTTTTTTGCATAATATATAATATCTTCTTTGTGATACTCCCTCCGTCCCTGAAAAGATTGCACACCTCTTTTTACACTCTTTTTAAGAAAAGTGTGTAAAAAGTAGATTATTGAGGGTGATGTGTAAAATTATATTATTAAAATAATAAAATTAGTTGAATTTAGTGTAAAAGTAATGACATTTTGTGTAAATATGTGAATATTATAAGAATAAAGTTAAAGTAGTTATTTCCATTTATAAGGTGTGCAAAGTGTTGTGGGACGGACCAAAAAGGAAAGTGTGCAAAGTGTTTAGGGACAGAGGGAGTATTAAAATATAAATTTTGTGTGAGACCATCTCATTTCATTAGTCCTACACTTATTTACAAAAAAAAATATTATTTACAATAAAAATGTTATCACTCTTTTTAAATAATAAAGTTTTATTAATAAGTGATAGATCTCATTACATGAGATCATCTAATAAAAAGTACTCCCTCCGTCACGTTGTCTTAAATGGTCGTCCACAATAAATAGTCAGTTTAACTAACATGGAAAAATTACAATTTTTTTAGTTATTTTTTTATAGACATATACTTACTTTTACACATCACATCAAATGTTTTTTAATATTTAAATAATTTTTTATACTAATACACTCACTATTACACATCAACGTCTATTTTTTCTTAATAGCCGTGCACAAATTACATAGACCAATTATCATGAACGGAGTGAATATTTTGTAAAAAAAAAAAAAAACAAAAACACAAGATTTGTCCTCGTAAGTCCTACCTAGGTTAAAGAAAAAGAAAAATTCTAAAAAAGGAGCGCTAAATCAACTGAAGCAACATGATTATAGTAGTAATAAAAATTTATTAACAATTACTCCATCCATCGTCCCACTATAATGTGTTCATTTTTCCATTTTCGTTCATTTCATTATATATTGTTCATTTATTTTTTTACCTTTTTGAAAAATTATTATTCACTTCTTTATTATTATTTTCAATATTTTTTACACTATTTTCATTGAGTAAGTCTTCTGTGCACCAGTTACACGGTGCAACTCTAGTTCATTTTTAAAAAGTTAAACAGTTTTTTACTGAAAAGTGTATCTTTCATAGTTTAACTTTTCAGTAATAAACTGTTTAACTTTTTAAAAATGAACTTGAGTTGCACCGTGCAATTGGTGCATACAAGACTAATCCAGTTTCATTATCTTTTCACTTTTCACCATCACATTATATGTACTATATTACTCCCTCCGTCCCAACATTTTCTTCGTAAGTGGAATTTCACGCATATTAAAAAAAGTGAAGTATGTGAGTGTGAAGTTAAATAATAAAATATAAAAAGTGTTCTTTATTGACTTTTGTGAGTGTGAGTTATTTTCTTTTTGGGGTGTGAAGAAAGAGTTGGGACATTCATATAAGACCTTGTTTATCTGTGACACACATCCATGGGTCATAGCTAAAAGACAACCAGCAAAAAAAAAAAAAAAAATTCAGTTCTCAGAACCAACCCGAGCGGCCAACATCCTTGGGTTGGATTTCTGAAAAATTGCCACGTGCCCATCTTTCATTGGGTGGTAAAAATTTTATTCTCATATAATTAAATTTGTAGATATTAAAAATAATATATATTATAAAAATAAAAATATATATCAAAATTCATAAAATAAAATTCTCTACAAATAGAGTCCAATATCAAAATATTTTGAAATTAAAATCAAAACACTCTATTTTTTTTAATATTTTTATTCTAATTTATATCTTTTTTTTTCATGAAAAAGATTGAAATTGATTTTTATTGGTTGTATTCTTGTATTGAGATGGATAAAATTTGAACAAAATTCCACAAGCTAAGGTTGAGATGGATAAGGTTTGCCACGTTTCACTTGTTTATTGGTTATGGAATTTTTTTTTGGATATAATTAGATTTTCAAGATAATATATATTAAAATAAATTAAAAAATATCAAAATTTGTAAACTAAATTTCTTTATAAATAGAACCGAATTATATTTTGACACACAAACAAAATCTCTATCTCTATCTCTTCTCTTTTGATATTTCTATCCTAATATGGATCCAAATGATCCCAATTATTTTTCAAATTCTCAAAATTTTCCATTCTCACAAGATTATCCAAACTTTGGATTCTTTCATAACTCTTCTTTTTCGAATTCAGAAGAGTTTTCAAACTCACAATATAATCAAAATTCTCAGTTTTCTCCCGATCTTAATCAAGTTCCTATCTCTGAATCCTTCCAAACATCACAAAATATCTCCAAAAATATATTCCAAGAAAATTCATCGACAAGCAAAAATAAAAAAAGGGACTATGTCCCTTGGTGTGTGAAAGAAGACATAACTCTAATGGCATCTTGGTGTCAAGTTAGTGGAGATGGTATACGTGGTAAAAATCAGAAGATTGTCTCATTGTGGAAACAAGTTCATGATTTGTATCATGAAGCTCATCAAGAAAATCCAAATGAAATAAAAGAAAGAAATGTAGAGTCAATGAAAGGTCGATGGAAACAACTTAATGACAATGCAAACAAGTGGATTGCTGCTTACAAGGAAGCGTATCGCCGAAAAAAAAAACGGAATGAGCCTGAACGATATTGAGAAGGAAGCTCATTCGATTTATGAAGAGGGGGCAAATTTAAGTTTCATGATACACTTGTTTTAATGAAATTATGTGTAAACATCCCAAATGGGAAATTAAATTTGATCACGATTCAATACATATTTCTGATGAAAATGAACAGGATAATGCAGAGAGTGGTGGGAGCTCAAAAAGATCAAAGACCAGTGAAGACGGGGAGTATTTCATCTCTTCCAATCCAGAAACTCCAAGCAGTGGACGTTCAACTATTCCACGTCCTATAGGCAGAGATAAGTTAAAAAAGAAAGAAAAGGGTAAGACATCACAACTTAATGAAGTTGCTACAGAACTTCGTGCACTAAGACTCATAAGAGAAAAAGAAGAAGTGATGAGCACACTAGAAAGAGAAAAAATGGAATACAAGAGAGAAAAGAAAGAGAGGAAGATTATGATGTCGAATCGTAAAATGTTGATGACTTTGATGGCGAAAGATCACTTAACCCCTGAAGATGAACAGATGAAACACTATCTCATGGGAATTGTGTTTAAATAATGAATGCAATTTATTTTTATTTTTAATAATGTCTTGTAAACCTTTGCATTTGTGTGTTTGATTTCAATCAGCAATTTAATGAAAAATATTATGTTTATATCTCAACTGTCATATTCACATTATTGTACCATATATGACATGCAATAGTGGGTTCAGATATCACATGCATTTGTTGGGTCCTTTTTATCCACTCAGATGTCACATGCAATTGTCACTCAAAGTACTTTATTAAATAGAGCAAAAGATAGATGAGGTTGAAACGAGTTTTTGTTTGGTACCAAAAGATAGATGTTAGAGGGAATTCGGAGGAGGGGGCAAGTATTTAAAT
>JAPKLY010000051.1:223468-323399 GCA_026898435.1 Prunella vulgaris
ATCCACTCAGATGTCACATGCAAGTGTCACTCAAAGTACTTTATTAATTAGAGCACATTATGGGTTCAGATATCATATGCATTTGTTGGGTCCTATATATACTTATTGAATTCACGATCTACTCTAAATTCCCCATCTTTACTTGACTCAATTATTTTCTCTCAAACACAATTTCTTTCCTTGTTCTTTCTCAAAAATTTAAAAATGTCTTTCAATGAAAATTCATCATCCTCTTCAGATACAAGCTCTGATAATGCATTTGATGATTGGAAGAAAATGGTTGCTCAACAGAATCATCAAATTGATCTCATTATCGAGAATATGATCATCGATAATCCTAATCTGATTGTAGAAGATCACCATCCTAGAGGCAGAAGAAGATATTGTGAAAGAAATCGCGAGATTGGTGAAGAGCGTTTGATGAATGACTATTTTAGCGACAATTCGACGTATACTCCTGAGATCTTCCAACGAAGATTTCGCATGCGAAAATCAGTATTCCTACGTATAGTGGAGGCTATTACTGCGAACGATGAATATTTTCAACAAAGACCCAATGCCACAGGTAGACGGGGCCTCTCATCGTTGCAAAAATGTACTGGAGCTATGAGAGTGTTGGCATATGGGACATCATCTGACGCTGTCGATGAGTATTTACGAATGAGTGCAGCTGTGACAAGACAAGCTCTCGTACATTTTGTAGAAGGCATAATCTCTTGCTTCGGTGACGAGTATCTTAGAAGGTCAAATGAATACGATTTGGCCAGACTACTCCATGTAGGGGAACAACGAGGATTTCCAGGTATGATAGGTAGTATTGACTGCATGCATTGGGAATGAAAAAATTGTCCTACTACATGGGCAGGGCAGTATGCAGGGAGAAGCGGAAAACCAACAATCATTTTGGAAGTAGTTGCATCACATGATCTATGGATATGGCATGCTTTCTTTGGAACACCAGGTACGTGTAATGATATTAACGTACTCCATCGATCTCCAGTCTTTAGTGATGTCTTAGAAGGTCGAGCACCAAATGTTAGGTACATCGTGAATGGTAACGAAAAAAATAGGGCGTATTATCTCACCGATGGTATATATCCTTCATGGGCTGCATTTGTCAAGTCGATTACTTCTCCTCAACTTCGAAAGCATAAGTTGTTCGCTCAACACCAAGAGGCTGCGCGAAAAGATGTAGAACAAGCATTTGGAGTTCTGCAAGCTCGTTTTGCATTTCTTCGACGCCTATGTCTTATTTGGGACAAGTCTTTGATGGGAAAAATTATGATGACTTGTATCATCATGTACAATATGATAGTTGAAGATGAACGAGACACGTACCAAAATTACTATGATCCCACAGAATTTTTCATGGACAATCCCACTAATGATGATCAACGTTTTCAATACTCTACTAATCGCATTGCAAGTTTGTCCACTTATATGACTAATAGGGAACAACTTCGCAATAGAGATGCTCATATCGCTTTGAGGAACGACTTAATTGAGCATATATGGCAAAAAATTGGTCATCAAGACTAAGTATGCATTTTATATTTTTTGTATTTGTAATTTAATATTACATCTATTTCTATGTATTTTATTTATTTACTTTTAATTTTGTATAAATATTTCATGTATTTGTATGTTGTTTGTTTATTAAAATTTAATTTTGTATTTTTAAAAAACTTGTGATTTTAACTTTGTTATTGAGTTAATATAGGCAAATATATAAAAAAAATAAAGTATATTTAATATGTATTTAAAAAATAATTTTATTTAGGTTGGGTTGGTGTCATTAATAAAGTATAGAAAAGTTAAAAGTTAAGTTGTGTTGAAAATTGTGTATGTGGATGAAAGAGAAATGAATATTATATTAAAAGATTGGGTTGGAATAAGTTATGGATAAAGATGATCTAAAGAAAGTATGAAATTTATTTTGAAATAGAAGGAGTAATATTTTTAGACACTTATTAATACTCGTGCAGAAAAGGTACGAGCGGCACTAGGGAAATGGAGGCAGTATAATAAATATATATATGATCCAAAACGTTCCAACAATATTAATGGGCCATCTCAAAAGAAAAAAAAAAGTACTATTCCACATAATAGCATCAGCTATGCTATAGACTTGTGGCCAGTAAATAACTTGTAGAGGGCAGACATGGTCAATGGCCTCTGCATGCCAAACACCAGCGATTCATTTTTCTGCCCTCCATTCTGACATTTTCAAACACCTCTCTCTCTCTCTCTCTCTCTCTCTCTCTCTCTTTTTTTTCTTTAAAAAAAAAGAAGTTCACCTGGTGGATAATTAGATAAATCGAAAAAAATCACAGTTTTACCTGGGTTGGTTAATTCAAGGAATTTGCATAAAAGTCCGGGCAATTATCAAAATTGCCCGTTTAAGCAGCTAGTGAGGTTGATGCAGTTCCTGTTTTTATCACTTGGGAAAGTCTTATAAACAGAAATTACACAGATTCTACTATCCCTACTCTCTCCATCTCCTGTTAATTTGTGTTTTTCTTGTTTTATTTTTGAAAATGTTTTCCGTCAATAAGTATATTAGATTATCTAAAATCAAATGACATGATAATTAATTAAAAAGTTAATTATTAATATTTGTGAATATAAAGTTATTTTTTATTATGAGTATAAAAAGTTTTCTCTACTTTGTGGAGGAAATTCAGTGTATTAGTATTATTTTTGGGTTATTTTGAGTAAGGCGAAAAAAAAAAACATTTCTTTTAGAATAATGTGTAATTTAGATCTTAATGGAGGAATATTTGTCTACTAATACTTAGTTATTTAGTAATGAACAATTGTGAAAAAAATGGTAATTGTTTAAAAAATGTTTAGTTATTATTCATGTATAGAGTATTATTTTTGCTATTTATAAAAGATAAATGTATTGTGGGATAACTTAAAAAGAAAAGCGATAAATTTATTTTGTAACAGAGTTTATATGTATAATTTCTTGCAATTTTAATATATATTTTGACATGTTCTGCTAATTCTGTCCCTCATACAAGATTTTTAAATTTCTACTTTTCAATCTAATTTATATTGTCTTGGAAATGTTTTATTCTATGTTACACGAGTACAAAAACGCGAGTGCGAGAGCGATAAAAATTGGATTTAGGGATACGAGTTTTTAAAAATCAAAGTGCGATTCGTTAAAGATACATCTATTATTTTATATTTTATTTATTTAATTCATAATAAATAAGATTCGTGCAGTGAATTTGAGAATCCATTAACTGATTTCATTAAGTGGCAGATGGATTCCCACGTGGAGAATCCAATACACAAATTAAAAAAAAATTATTTCTTTTAGAGAACAGATATGAATCCATTACTGCATTATAATATTTTTAGAAGAATATAAGTATCATAGGTTCGTTCCTTTTCGATTAATTTGAATAATACAACATGCAAATATATGGACGCTTGATATGAATTTTTTTTAATGATAATGTGAATAATATATATATAGTATATAGTAATTGTAATAGGTAATGAGTACAAACAACATACACAATATTATTTTTCCTTTTAAATAAGGTAATCACCACTCTCATTCGTGTACCCCCATTTCATCTAATAATCATCATCCTCAATCAATCTCTATACTACAACCAACAATATTTTTCTTTTGTCAACTTTTTTCAAAATGGGAGCACAACATTAATAATATAATTACAATAAAAACAAACTCTCATTCAATACATATAAAACTAAAAAATATATATAAAATTGTATTCTCATACCACTGAAGAATATGAAACAAACTTCCCTTAATAATTTTACCAAGGTCTCATTCAAGCCAAGGGAACATACTAATTAATTTTTCCTCATCAATCTTTAACATTGAAATCCCTAGGGACATTTATATTTAATATTGGGTACAAGTTCATAAAAATATAGGTCTATTTTAATGATGCCACATTAACTATTCTTACATCAATATGGCAAAAAGCCTTTCCTCTATTTCACTTGCCTAATACACTGAAACACTCAGATCACTTTTTCCCTAGATGAAATTATTATCGATTTTATTACATGTACTAACGGAACTGTTACTGCTGGCTTTTTTTTTTTTTTTTAATAAAAAAAGAAATGAACCTCAGCGTATAGAATTAAACTGTTCATATGGTGGTTGCTTTGAAAAAATATTTTTGACATAGTAATTAATTTTTGAAAAATGAAAAGTCAATCAAAGCATTTATGTCACATTCATTTTACTGTGACATTAAATCATTAGGAGTGATATTAATTTTCTCATTTAATTGACTGTCGCATATGTCATTTTGTTTAACAATTACTCCCTCCGTCCACGATAAATGGTCCACGTTGTTTTAAATGATTGTCCATAATAAATGATCTACTTATTTAAAATAGAAAATTTATATTCTTTATTTTCATTTTTTATACACATATATACTCATTTTTACAAATCACATAAAATACATTTTTAATAATTAAATATTTTTTTATACTAATACACTCATTTTTATATATTAATATTTATTTTTCTTAATAATCGTGCAGTAATTCAATTTTCATGGACGCATGGAATAATATTATTTGTACAGTCAAGTAACTCAACCACGTAACTTTCTCGATCCGTTTTAATTGTTAAAGCAGCACTGGTAGTGCATATTTATACTTCTTAAATATGCCTCTCTATTCGTGACCTACTCTTAGCTAGGCTTTATAAGTACACTATTTTCTTTTATCTTTCACATCTCGTACTTTTAGTTTTAATTTTTTATTAACACGATGTGTAAAAAATGAAGTAATTATAAAATTAAAATAATACTCCTTCCATCTCAAATTTATTCCTATTTATATGACACGATTTTTAAGAAAAATAAGATAAAGTAAAAATATTATTGAATAATAATTGTGGGGGTTCCTAGATAATAAAAAAAATATTTGTGAATGTGATAATAAAATAATATTTTCTAAAAGAGAAATGAGAATAAATTTGGTAGACGAAGGAAGTAATGTAGAAAAAACAATGGCAAAGTATATTATAAGAGCATTCCCAAGGAAGAGTTGATGTCTAGAGAAGCTGATATTCTCAATAATTTGTCTGTGCTATTGAACAGGTTTGCTCCTACCCAAGGAAGAGATGATGCATGGAGATGGGAACCGGCTCCGAACGGTATTTATTCCACCTCTTTAGCATACAAAAAACCGACGGAAAGGAACCAAGAGACAAGCCTATCGGAACAGGAAACAACAGCTTATAAGCTGATTTGGAAGTCTTTTGCACCCAAACGAGCTCAGGTCACAACATGGAGACTGATTAAGGGGCGTTTAGCAACGAAGGAAAACTTAGCGAAGCGAGGTATGTCTTTTTCTGATGATGATATAAGGTGCCCGTTGTGCAAGGTGGAGGTTAAGAGTACTTTACATCTTTTTTTAGATTGTAAATTGGTGAGAGTGATGTGGGAGATAATTTGGGAATGGCTCAAACTACCAGTGGTGATGCCAAAAAATTTGGCATATCATCTTGTGATTTGCAGTGAGTTTTTAGATGGAAAGAAAAGGAAACAAATTATGGCGACATTGTGGATTTGTGCAGTGTGGTCTTTATGGAATTTGAGGAATGATGTAGTTTTCAATGGAGCATCTACAAATGTAATTAGATTAACGGAGGAAATATTTGGGAGATCTTGGTCGTGGATTTCAGGAAAGTCTACTGTATTTAGAGATATTCCGATTGGGGATTGGCGTATGAATCCGAGGGGCTTATTGGGAAAACAAACTGATGCGGCAGGTGATAAAAGAAGAGTAGGGTGAATCCTTAGTTTTAAAATTGTAGTATTGTAAGTTGGTTAAGTTGATGACTATGTAGATGTGAACAACACCTGACATTGTAAGAGTTTGAGTACCCCTTGTACTCCCTTTGCAATAAAATTTATCTTTTCTAAAAAAATATATATATATATAGAAAAGTTACACATCTAATAAAACATAATGCAAATTTAAAAATATTACAAGATAATGCAAATAATATAAATTACATATTGTTATAAATAAATTTAATATCAATATATAAATTTTTTATTTAAATACAATAATTATTTAATTTTTTAATATTTAATTTTTATATCATATAATGTTATAAATAAATTTAATATCAATATATAATATTATTGTATAATATTACATTTATCTAAATAATAAATTACATAATAAAATAATTAAATAAATATATGTGTAATATAGATAAAATGATTAAAAGAAGAAAAAAAAATATTTGAGTTGAGGAACAGTGTGGCAAATTTGCCACACACTGTTCATAAATGGCAATTTGAGTCTGCGTTGGAAGGTTCATCAGCGGCAATTTGTGGTTTGCGGAGCAATTAGAGTTGCCGTTGGAAGTGCTCTAAGCTAATTAATCATAGTGAAATTTGGTGATATTTATTTGCGCTTTATGTATATTATAATGAAATAGTATTAATTATTGTACAAAAAACATTAGTTTGAATATTGGAGTAATATTATATAATAAAAATATATTATTAAAGTGAAATAGTTCGAATGGTTAAAATTATTGTCCACTGTCAAATGGTCGTGAATTCGAGCTATTATTTGCATCATAACGTTCATTCAGTAAGGGTATGTTTGTTTTGGGACTACCACAGATGGACGTAGGACTTTGCGATCACGTCTCTACACGAGTTTGGGATGTAACATCCGGATTTCACATCTCAAACTCAATCCACACCTAAAAATAACTATTAAACCTATTATTACACTTTCCAACACTACACTCATAAAAAAATTATTATACCTATTATTATACCTATAAAATCAATCATTATTACACTTTGATTTGACATAAAGTAACATCCTACCCTACTAAAATCCCAAAACAAACACACACTTTTACTATTCATCAAGGTTTTCACATCTCAGGATTTCAAAGTCATGACTTCCCACGACCCCCTTAATCCTAAAACAAACGTACCCTAAAGGTTTACATACCTTTTCTTTTAGTTATCACACAAAAATTTACAAACTCCTAAAATAAAAATATTATTTAAATATCTACCTCAAAATTTTCATTCAACACATTATATTAATTACACTTTTTTTTTAAAATTGTGCCCACAAACACAAAAATACTTTTATTCAACGAAGATAGTTTTGAATTACACGGTAATTAAAATGGTTTACAAGTTACATATATCAATAAATAAAGATGCCATGCATTATATTAAAAGATTTTAAAAAAATTAATTAAGTTATCATTTTTCATCGTGAAATTTATTTGCTTTTTTTGTATTTTAAAATAGAAATATTTGTTTTATTAGAATATGTTTTTTCTATTCCATAAAAATTTTCACATTTTACTTTTGTATTATGTTTTAAATATAGTAAAATTTATCATAATCTTCATCCTTCCAACATTTATATATTTACACAAAATATTATCACTATTAAACTCATGCATGGATAGAATACTACTAATTTTTTTTAAAATACTCCATTTGATCTAATTCGTTTTTCATATTTTTTTTATTTGAGCGATCAAACTCTTTTTTTCACATTAAAAATATATCATATTTATAAAAATTAATAAAATATATTTTATTATTTCAAATGCCTTTTTTTTTAAAAAAGTGCTAGTATGAAGAAAGATTTAATTTACACAAAAAATTGTGTGTATCTACATATCATACACTTGGATTTTATGGTCAATTTTAACTTTAATTTTGATTTTACAAAAACATACAATACATGTTACACTATGTATTTTTTGGCAATTAATGTATTAGTAACTTGTTCTTCAGATATACTAAATTATTTTTCGGGTATTGTTAAGTAATTTTTCATATATTAATAAATATATTTTCAGGTATTACTTAGACTTGAGAGAATTTCATGTTATGATTCTTGAGATAT
Organism: Prunella vulgaris; assembly: GCA_026898435.1. Lineage (NCBI taxonomy): Eukaryota > Viridiplantae > Streptophyta > Magnoliopsida > Lamiales > Lamiaceae > Prunella > Prunella vulgaris. Next base: position 231,386 of record JAPKLY010000051.1, read on the forward strand.
TATCAAATTGTTCTTTGAATTAATAAATTATTTTTCAGGTATTATGTAGACTTGAGAGAATTTCATGTTTTGATTCTTGGGGTATTTGTGAAATATTTTTTTAGTATGTTTTTTTCACATATCAACAAATTTCAAAAGGGACCTGCAAAAGCTCAAGCCTTTGTAGGTTTCTACAAATTCAGAAGCCATACAATCTGGGGTAATAAGGATTGTAGAATTGTACAATTCAGTGGAGGAAATCACACAATATGAAGATGAAAAATTCATGGAAGAATCGATCGCTTAGGTACTCTATCGAGTTGTTGGATGGTTAAATCACAATCAGAGAAGTGTTTCAACTTTCTAATGATGAAGAAAATATTTGAATCCTTCAAAATAAAAAATAGGAAAAAAATCAAACTTGAATTAAATTTTAGATGCTTTGAGTGCATCCAATGGCACAAAAGAATCACTCTTTTCATTTAAGATAAGAATATAACCCCTTGATCCCACATATTTTTTTCATTTTGACGTTTTTGTCCGTCCTACTATGTGTTCTCATTTTGTTTTTTTACGTTTTTTGAAACTATTGTTTGCAACTTTATTATTCCATATGTATTCTAAATTTATTACCTTTTGTGTGGGCATGTGTTATAAAAAATAAAATAAAATAAGAATATTATAAAATAATTGTGGGTTTATTAGAGAGTAAAATATAATTTGTGAGTGTGATATAAAATAATATTTTTAACTTAGAAAATAATATTCCCTCTGTCCCAAGATAAATTTCACACTTTCCTTATATGGATGTCTCAACTCTTTCTTCACACCCCCAAAAAAGAAAACAATTCACACTCACAAAAGTCAATAAAGTATATTTTTTATAGTTTATTATTTAACTTCACAATCACATACTTCACTTTTTCTTAATATGCTTGAAACTCCACCTATGAAGAAAATGTTGGGACGGAGGATATAGACGAAAATGAAAAGTGTGAATAAATGTAGATGATCTGCTGAGTAGTACTCCCTTCGTCCCAACATTTTCTTCATCGGTGTGTTAAACTTTGATATTTTCATTCTAAATTGAAGGATTACAAGTGTGTTGTATATATAGTTATCTGCCTTTCTTCTTCTTCAAGAAATAGGTCAGAGTGTTGGTTATAACTACCTAACAAACTCAAGATCTAACCTATCAGATGATTACAGCTGTGAGTGTTAGTGGATACAAGTCATGCATTACATGTGCACGTATGTATGCATGGGTGAGTGAGTGAGTATCAGTAGCTGGATTGCAAACTTTAACTAACTCTAATATGCACCAAACTAGAATTACGTGACATCTAAGGCATGAAGCTGGAAACACAGTTTTTGAAACTTTGCAGGAGGTAAAGCCTTGGTTAGAAGATCAGCAACTTGGTCCTCCGAGGGAACAAATCTTATATCAAGATTGTGAGCAAGGACTTTTTCTCGAAGGAAGTGAACGTCTACTTCAATATGCTTAGTTCGACTGTGGAACGCTGGGCTGAAAGCTAGCTTGATGGCGCCCTGATTATCACTCCATAGAATAGCTGGATTAATGAGCGGAAGCTGAAGTTCATGACACAACGATTGTAGCCAAAGAAGATCTGTGGTGGCAGTAGACAGGGCCCTATATTCAGCCTCAGTGCTGCTGCGAGCTACGACTGATTGCTTGCGAGATCCCCAAGTGATGAGATTAGAGCCTAGTTGAATGCAAAAGCCACTTGTACTGCGTCGATCATCCAAATTTGCAGCATAGTCCGCATCCACAAAGCCACTTAACCTGTATTCAGAAATGGGAGAAAACAACAAACCCGTTTGTAAAGTGCCATGAAGATAACGTAGGATCCTTTTGCAACATTTCCAATGATTCTGAGTGGGTGAGTGTAAGTATTGAGAGAGTTTATTAACCGAGAAAGCAATGTCAGGCCTTGTGAGGGTGATGTATTGCAAGGCACCAACTATGCTTCTATAGAGAGTGGGATCAGAGAATATAGGACTGTCATGAAGGGATAATTTTGAGCTAGGACATGATGGAGTAGGAGATGATTTGCAAGAAAGGAGGTTTGTTTTGGCTAAGAGTTCCTTGATGTACTTTGTTTGAGTGAGTTTAATAGAAGAAGGGGAGACTTGAGCTTCCAAACCAAGAAAATAGCTGAGCTCACCAAGATGTTTGAGTGAGAATCTGGAGTTGAGTGTATGGATAAGTGAGGCAACATCAGAGGGATTGTCACCAGTAATAAGGATATCATCCACATATATTAACAAGATGAGTTGATTGCCAGCAGCTCCTCTGTGAAATAAGCAGTGATCAACCTGAGAATGTATGAAACCTGAGGACAGTAGGTATGTCTTAAGTGTATCATACCAGGCTTTGGGTGCCTGTTTGAGCCCATACAAAGCCTTGTTCAACTTGCACACATGATGAGGAAATTGTGGATCAATGAAGCCTTCAGGTTGATTGATATACACTGTCTCAGTAAGTACTCCATTTAGGAAGGCATTGTTAATGTCAACTTGTTGTATAGACCATCCCTTTGTTACTGCTAAACTGAAAACCAGCCTCATAGTTTGAGGTTTGATCACTGGGCTAAAAGTATTGAAAAAATCAACTCCAGCATGTTGTAGAAAACCTCTTGCCACTAATCTAGCTTTAAGCCTCTCAACTGATCCATCTTTAAGATATTTAACTTTGAATAGCCACTTGGTTGTAATAGGATTCATGCTATCTGATTTAGGAACCAAGCACCAAGTGTCATTTTTCTGAAGAGCCTCAAACTCAGCCTGCATAGCCCCTTTCCAGTGAGGATTGTCCAATGCCTCTTTAGTAGTGACTGGTTCAGAGATAGAGGGTGATAGAGAAGATGTATGGTAAAGCTTAGGCTTATATATACCAGCCTTGGACCTTGTCTGCATGGGATGATTGTTCACTGGTGGATCAGGCATTGGAATAGGATGATGATCAGAAATAGGACAGGAAGTCATAGATGATGGTGAGTGAGTAGAGGATGAGGAATGATTTAAATGGGCTCTTTCAGTTGTGGAGTAATCAGATGAGTGTAAAGGAGAATACTGATCAGGAAATGTAGGTAGAGGGGTAGAAGCTATATTAGTAGGAGTAGTCTGAAAATCAGGAATAACAGTAACAGATGGGAGGGAAGGATTAATATTGGCAGGAGCAGAAGGGAATAGAGATGAGTAAGGAAATTCTGACTCATTAAAGGCAACTGTAGGGGAAATGTATACCCTTCCAGAGGGATGAAGACAAAGATATCCTTTGTGGGAAGATGAATAGCCAAGAAAAATGCATTTAGAGCTTCTGAATTGAAGTTTGGCAGTGTTGTATGGTCTAAGATAAGGGAAGCAAGCACAACCAAAGACTTTAAGTGATGAGTAATCTGGCTGTTTGTGATATAGAACAAAATAAGGAGACTTATGTTGCAGAATTGGAGTAGGTAGAAGATTTATCAGATACACTGCAGTTTGAAATGCATGCCACCAAAATTTCATAGGTAGTGAACTGTGAGCCAATAGGGAAAGACCAATATCAGCAATGTGCCTATGCTTCCTCTCAATTAAGCCATTCTGTTGATGAGTGTAGGGGCAAGAGAATCTAAATGTGATGCCATGAGGTTGAACAGCTCTTGATAAGGCCAGAAATTCTCCCCCATTGTCACATTGAAATGACTTTACTCTTAGATTAAATTATCTTTCAACCATGTGCAGAAACTGAATAACATGTGTGACAACCTCAGATTTGGCATTCAAAGGAAAAATCCACACAAACCTTGTAAAGTCATCTACAATGGACAAGTAGTATTTAAAACCTTCCACAGAAACAGTGGCACTAGGGCCCCAAACATCAGCATGAACAAGTTCAAAAGGAGCAGTAGTGGAATGAGAGACAGAAGAAAAATGCTTTTGATGAAGTTTTCCCAGTTTACAATCATCACAGAACATCATGTCACTCTTATTGACAGGTACATTTATTGAACTCAAAACAGAAGACAAACTAGATAGGCAAGGATGACCAAGCCTATGATGCCATAACATGGCTTTATTCTGAATAGTAGATGTAGTAGCCTTGGAACAGGAAAATGCAGAGGTCTGAGATGCTTTGCCAAGAGGTCTAAGATCCAGTTTGTATAGTCCATCATGTAGAGTGCCTCTCAGAAGGACCTGCTGAGTGTTGAGATCCTTCACAACACAATAGTTAGTGTGAAACTCAATCATGGCCTTGTTATCTTTCAGGAATTGTGATATGCTCAATAGATTCCTAGTAACATCAGGAACATGCAGAACATTTTGGAAACTAATAGAATAATCTTGCTGAAGAGTACTTGACTGAAATGATCCAGTATGATGTATAGGAGCTAATGAACCATTTCCAACAGTAAGATGAGACTTACCATGATAAGGAGTATTCAATGTTAAGTTGGATAGTTGAGAAGTCACATGGTGTGTAGCACCACTGTCCACAATCCACTCCGGAGCAAACTGTGAAGAAGACACATCAGGAATACCAGAAGAGGAATTAGAATTACCTTGATGATGTGTGAGATGAGCTTGTGGCAAAGTGAGTGGAGCAGCAGGAACAGCAGGATTAGCAGGATTAACATTGTGAATAGGGGGACCAACAGACTCAAGTCCAGCAAAGTGAACATCAAACCGTTTGAAACACTTAGCAGCCACATGATTGTTCTTCCCACACAATTGACAGAGGACTTTAGCTTTGGACTGAAAATTCCTCCTGCCTTTGAACTTAGAAGGGTCAGATCTAGGATCCTTAGAGATGAAATTAGCAGAAGGTGAGGGAGTAGGTTGTGAGATGTGTGATGTAGTAGAGGAGTGATGTAGCCTCATTTCATGTGTTTGAAGTATAGAATGCACTTCTGAGACAGTAGGTAGATCACCCATGGTGGTAAGGTACACCACAACTGCATCAAAATCACCACCTAATCCACTCAAGATATGAAGAACAAGATCAGATTCACTAATAGGATTGCCAGCAGCCTGCAATTGATCAGCAATGGTCCTCATTTGAAGGACATATTCATCAAATTGAACTTTGATATTTTCATTCTAAATTGAAGGATTACAAGTGTGTTGTATATATAGTTATCTGCCTTTCTTCTTCTTCAAGAAATAGGTCAGAGTGTTGGTTATAACTACCTAACAAACTCAAGATCTAACCTATCAGATGATTACAGTTGTGAGTGTTAGTGGATACAAGTCATGCATTACATGTGCACGTATGTATGCATGGGTGAGTGAGTATCAGTAGCTGGATTGCAAACTTTAACTAACTCTAATACGGTGGAGTTTCACGCATATTAAAAAAAAGTGAATTATATGAGTGTGAAGTTAAATAATAAAATATAAAAAAAAAAAATTTGACTTTTGTGAGTGTGAGTTGTTTCCTTTTTTGAGGTGTGAAAGAAATAGTTGGGACGTCCATATAAGAAAAGTTTGAAGTTTAGAAATTTATTTTAAGAGTAAAAGATTAGGGGCGTAGGATTAGCCCGCAAATCAAGGGTGTATTTTTAACCCCAGTGTTGGAATAGCTAGCCGACACCCTCTGCGTAGAAAACGACCGCACTTGTTCCTTTTGGCAACTTCTGCTACGTTGCCACGTCTGTTTTTATTGCTATTTTAATTCCCTAAACAACTTTACTCTCCCTACTTTTCTTTTACTTTCCACAGAAATTTATTTCATTATCAGCAGCGACTAATGATTAATTAATGAATATGACAATATTTAATGCGTCCAATTTTCATAATAAAAATAATTACTTAAACAGAAACAACCTCCATCATAAACTTGCAAAATGGTATACCATTATTAGATGGTGTGATGCTGATTGGTAATTTTTTTAAAATTAATGTTAAAATTATAAATCATTTTAATTTATAGAAACACAAGTTCTTTTTTTTTTTAATTCAAAAAGAATATCCTTATAGTTATAAATAAAGTTTATTCTTCATTTTTAGGAAGCAATACAAAGTTTAACCAAAACAAATATAGTATAAGTGGAAATCCCCCCAATTCATTAATCTTATTCTTTTTTGAACTTGAACACAGAATATAATGAAAAATAAATTTTTATAAAAAGATAAATGAAGTATAAGTGGATTGTATGAGTAATATGTGGAGAAATACGTGGAATTGAAAAGACAAAATATAATGCACGAAATTAAATCACAAATATGGAGTTGGTTAGTTATAAATGATTAAGATATATTGCTAAAGAGTAAGTCTCTCGTGCACCAGTTACAAGGCGCAACTCTAGTTCATTTTTAAAAAGTTTAACAGTTTAAAATTGAAAATTTATACAGTTTATTACTGAAAAATGTATCTTTTATAGTTTAACTTTTCAGTAATAAACTGTTTAACATTTTAAAAATAAACTTGAGTTGCACCGTGTAATTGGTGCATACAAGACTAATCCATTGCTAAATATACTTTCAATGATTGTCTTTGTAATCCTAGAATATGTTACGAGACTATATATTTTAATTAAAACACATTTGTTCTCTTTTATAAAAAAAACTATTAAGACTCTTTCCACGTATTATTTATACCACTTGTATTGCTTTCAATCAAATAAATTATTATTTTTTACATAAATTAATACTTTTCACAGTAATTCTTACCAAATAATTTTATTTTACATATTAACATTAAATTTATATCATCTCTCAAATTATGAAAAGCTATCAATTGCAGTTTTATTTCATAAAATTGCAAGTACATACTATTTCCGTCTACAAAAAATACGCTAATATATTTGTACATGGTTTAATGTAATATGTCTGAAGATATTACGAGATATTGCGATGTCCGATATGAATAAAGAGTATATCTTTGGAAAGTCCATCATATTTACTTTCCAAAGATATTCTTTTTATTCATATCGGACCTCACAATATCCTGAAATACCTTCTGATATATTATATTAAACCACGTGCAAATATCTGAGCGTATTTTTCGTGGACGGAGAAAGTATATTTTAATACACATGAACCCATTAATCAAAATTAGAAATACTGAAACCATTTCCTGACCTATTAGGCGTTGCTGACCAGCTTTTGCAGAAGGCAAAGTGAAGATTTTTAGTTTATTGCATAAACAATATGGAAATTTAAACACAGTCTTGGTTATCTGCTTTATTTATGGAAAAATAGTTAGAATTTTCGATATGTTTGGTTCGTAAGATAAAAGTATATATCCGTAAAAATATATACTCCCTCCGTTCCAAGGGTATTTGCACCCCTGGGATGGCACACAGTTTAAGAAAAATATATTTTTTATATAAAGTAGTAGTATATGGGTAAATGTGTGGAAAGTTTTGTGAGTGAGCACGCAAATCGATATTTTCTTTTTAAGTAGTGTGCAAATTGATTTGGGACAACCCAAATTAGAAAGTGTGCAAATTAGTTAGGGACGGAGGGAGTAATTTTTACGAATAGATACTTTTATTTTAGGAACCAAACATTAATATATGGAAAAGTGTAAAAGAAGAGTGTTGTATATTCGAAATAGATTCACATGACATGAGACAAATCTTAATCCTAATATATATTTGCGTCTCATTTTACTTCAAAAATTAATTTGTGTGGAGCTTTATATAATATTAAAAAACAAAATTTCTTATTAATTTGGATTTAAATAAGAAGTAAGAAAATGTTTATTTGTAATTAATGGTTGGAAGGTGGTGGCAGTAGAAGAAACATGGGAGAGCGTGAGGTTGACGTGACTAGGGTACGATGAAAGAGTGAGAGTAGGCGTCGTCGGAATGGTGAGAGGCCCACCGGCGCCACAGATGGTTTCTGCGCCAGCAGTGCAACCCCGCGAAAAAGTCGAGGGCTCTCTCTCTCTCTCTCTGCAAAACCTAAAAAAGCCAAACCCTTTCTCATATGTCCTTGTCTCTATGCCATTCTATACCATGCTCTCTCTCTCACACACACAGCGCACCTCCCCACTCATTTATTTCTGGCTATTATCACTTTCTATAAAAATCTGCACACTATTTTTATTTAAACTTTCCAAACAAATTTATATATTATTAAAAAAGTAATCATTAATTTACGTGCGCATTCACAAATCTATACACATATTTATCTATATCATACTATTTTATATATAAAATATATATATTTTTAAAAAGTGTCATCCTGTAGAGTATAAAGTCCTATGAGATGGAGGGAGTAAAAATTACTTCCCTATTAATATAGTACATGTGATATGATGGAAAAATAATAAAAATAGTGTAAAAATAATAAAGAAGTAAATAGTATTTTCTAAAATAAAAAAAATAAATAAATGAGAAACATAGAGTAAAACGGACGAAAATAGTAAAATGAGCAATTTATAGTGGGACGGAGGGAGTATTTTTCTTCTTTTTTTTCTCTTTTTGCGTGCATTTAATTGATTGAATACCTCTCCTAAAAAAGGTTGAATGAATATCACTAAGCTAATTCTAATCCATTAATTAATTAATGTAAGAAAAAAAAACCCAACAGAATCTGAGTCGACCACCTCAATCCGGAAAAAATGTCCAACGAGTTCACCCAGATAGTCGAGCAATATGGGAACTTCCTACAGTATATAATTATAATGCCCATAGAATAGATTTTCTGAATATCCAGTTCGGATTTCTCTAGGGACTTTCATAGGAGGATATAATTAATTTGATTTATTTCTTTATAATTAATTTGATTTATTTCTTTCGAGATCCGACTTGTAATTAGAAACCATTTACTTTGATATTTTATCTTCTTCTTTGTTTCAATTAAAGTGACGTTGAAATTATTTAAAACATAGAATTGAAGGCAAATCAGTGAAATCTATCCGTTATTTACTTGATCTTACTTAATTTCTATTTTAGTTTATCCAATTTTATTTCTTTTTTAGAAAGATAATATTTTATGATATCAATTTAAAATTTATTTTACTTTTACATAAAATATATTTATTTTTTTAAAACTCATATAAAATGGAATACGACAATTAAGATTGGACGTAGTGGGCATTAATTACGTACTCCCTCCGTCCATGACAATTAGTCTACTTTAGTTGTGCTCAGTTATTAAGAAAAAATTGATGTGTAAAAGAGTATGTATTAGTATAAAGAAGTGTTAATTATTAATAAAATATTTGATGTGATGTGTAAAAGTGAGTATATATGTATAAAAAATAAAAATAATGATTGAAAATTTTCCATTTTAGGTAGATAGACTATTTATGATGGACGGCTATTTAAGGCACCGTGGACTAATTTTCATGGACGGATGGAGTATAATTAGTTATAGATACAGCATGGTAGAGCTATTCAAGCAAGCAAAGTTGAGCTGAGATTTATTTGATCATTTATTGAGTCAAGTAGATAGCATTAACGAGTTTGAAATAAGGTTCAACTCATTAACGATCTAACTAGTTGAGCTGACATATTAGTTTTTTGAGTGTTTTACAAGCTCGAGTTTAGATGGTTTTGCTTAACAACTCATGTTTATTGAAGATAACTTAGTCTAACTTGTATACACAAGTGCATTGTACAATTCAAACATAATTTTTTAAAAATTCATTATAACTTTTATTAAAAAATCACATTCAAATTTTAATTAAAAATTACTCATGTTACGAATTAATAAGGGGTGACTTACCTTTGAAAATCAATAAGGGAACACTAGTTATAAATTTAAAATGAGAATTAATGATAATACCCTGGTTATTTATTATGAAGTTAATAATTATTCTTTTGTTTACCCAATTTTTATGACCACATTCACTTATAATAAATAATATCGAACATCAATAATGGAATGATACGTCTTTCATTACCCCAATCAATCGGCCCCTAAAAATAGTTCTCCTTTCGCGCAAACAGTCAGTTTATACTTATAATTAAATTAAAGCTTTGGTATTATTTACATATATTTTTATATAAATAGAGATGATAAAAAATTACAGATATTTAAATGAAAAAATGTATTTGGTGACACACAATAATTTGTCATTGAGCAAAAGCAAATTAAATGGTGTGCAAGGTGTCATTAGTTTATCCAGTAAGGTGGTGATTGGTAGACAATATTAGAAATTATAAATTTTGTAAGTAAAATTCATATAATGTTATTTGGTAGGGTGTAATAGAAAAATTACATAAAATTAGTCCTAAAAAGTAATCTCATTTGGTAGGACATAATATAGAGATAGAAAAAGTAATTTCATTTGGTAGAGTGTAATATGTACATATATAAGAACAAAAGTTACTATTCAAGTCATACAAAAATTGTAAAGTGAAAATTGTGAGATAATTTATTACATTGTGAACAGTGAAAATGGTGTAATATGACCTCTTCTTTTACAGGGTCGGCCGTATAAAAAACGGGTCAGCATAAAATTTATACCCTCTACCAAACAAGATAAGTCAGTACAAAAATTCATATTATATCGATAATATACTCCACCAAACACCACCTAAATATTAAACACTTACTGTGGAGTTTGGTCAATGAGATGATTATATTAGATTATATGCATGTTAATTAGAGATAAGGTTAATATTAAATCATGGACGATGGTTAGTGAACAAAATGATTTCACAACCATAATTAACTCACCATCCATCTATCCATTTGCTTTAAACGAGACAGCACGTGAGTTTAATTTGCGGCTCACGCCTAGCCTGCTTTCATCATTACCTATTCTAATTGGGTAAGGGCCTAACCCTTTTTTTTGTTTTGTTTTTTTCCTATTTCAAAAAATTATTTAAACTCTACATATGATTGATATCAGTCCATCGACGGCAAAATAACGTATTTATTGCTACAACCTAGACAAATAGTATTGGATCTTGATTTGAAAAATGAAAATAATACCGTCCAGTATTTTCATTTGTATTATTTGAATTTATTGCTACAACCTAGACAACTAGTATTGGATCTTGAAAAATGAAAATGATACCGTCCAACAATAGCGATATCTTTATTTGTATTATTTGTCCTCAATAAATATTATATATATGCACATTTTTTTATTAAAAATAACTCTTTTATTATATCCTTCAAATTATAATTTAATTATAAATATAATATTAATTTTACATTTACATTATCTATTTTGTTTATAAAAAAAAATATATATATCACAATTACTCTTATTTTATCTACTTTATTAATTATTTTATTAATATCCTTTAATACAAGTGGTCATTTCATATTGAGCATACATTTCATGAACGAAGAAAGTAATAAATTTATAAGGGTAAATTAATATTCGTCCGTCCACTCTTAACTCTTATACATAGTATAACACATAGTTTAAGAAAATTTGTTTTTATATTGACTTTTTTTTCCAATGAATGAAAAATCATTTGAAATAAAGTATGTATTATGAGAGTGTTTTATTTTCTTTTTATAGTATAAAGTTATTGTTAACTTTTCAAAAAAAAAAGTAGTGTAAAAATTTAAGAGAGAGTGGAGGAAATACAGAGTAAGAAGACTTGTTAAACAATGAGTTTGGAAGTGGAGATGGAGACATGAGTTATATGATAGGAAAAAACTAGCTCTTAATAATTTATTGGATATCATTAAAAGATATCTGATACAGGAACAAACTAGATGAATGGAGGTGGACACAATCAAGATGGACTCTACAAAATGTAAAAGACATACTATTTACTCAGAAGAGACATTCCCGATGAGAGATCTTTTAAAAATGTGCCAAACTTATTCAAGTTTGGAGCAAATTAATTCCACTTAAAGCATCAGCAATGGCTTGGAGACTTCTTTATGATAAACTATCAATAAGAATAAATCTTCGGAAGAGACACATCCTACAACAAACTACAGATACAAGCTATCTACTATGTAGGCAAACTGGCAAAATTGTGGCACATCTATTTTTCGATTGCTCAAAATCCATGGCATAAGGTTTGTAATTCAATTGGCTAGAGACCCCGGTGGCATTATCGAATAGAATTCACGAGCACTTCGTGGCGATGTCAAACATATTTTTCGGAAAAAAAATGAGTACAATTACTATTGAAAATGTAGATTTGTGTGGTTTGGATGATTTAGAAAGGGAGAAATGAATTAATCTTTGAAGGCAAAAATATTCGATGTGGTGAATTTAATAGGAGAAATCAAATGATGATTTTGGAGTTGGTATTCTTTAAAAAAATCTACTCTTTTTTATACTACTCTTTTAAAGAATGCTTGAAAAATCCTAAAGACTCATCTAATTTATAATTGGGCCAGACACAAATTGATGCAAACATAATGCACTATTTTAAAAAAAGATACAATAAGCAAAAAATTAATTATATTATTCAACTTATGTTTATACTATTATGCAAAAATTTTGTACCTATTTAAAAATAGTGCATTACTTTTAAACAAGGTTGTGATTATTTCTTTATAATTTTGTATTAGGTACTCCTTGTACCCCTTCTTTAATCTTAATAATAATTTTTTCCAATAAAAAAAGTACTCTATGCAGTTAAATTCCTATGAGCATCTCATATTATATATTCAAATGAAATTTATTTACTCAGAATTTTCCATTCTTATTGCTCCCTCAATTTTCAAATCATTGTAGAAACAGTATTGATATAAATGAAATACTCCTATATAAAATTTAAAAAGGTTTATACAGTGGGTTGGTGCATCTGAAGCTTTGTTTGTTTATAGTCTCTCCTACAAGAATCTTTTCTTTTCCTTTCATTTCCTTAAATACAACCACATCTATCAATGCATCAAATCAATTTTTTTTAAAAAAAATAAAAATAAAAATCCCCGAAAACCACCAAAATATAAGGCAACACACATTTTTCCAGGTAAAGCATGATGCCAAACTGATTGCAGAAATGTTGGATCTTGAAGATAAAGATGCTGTCATTTTGTGTGAAATTTTTTCTTTGAAAGTAAGAATATTCTTCTGCACTTTTACCCCTAAAATTATAAAAATTACCACTTGTGCACACAACAGGTTAAAAGCAAATACTGTATAAACGTGAATGTTGCAAGCAGCAACATCTAAAATTAGTTAACGAAATTTAAATAATAAAGTTTTTGACATATTGGCATGGCAGGCAGGCAGGCAGGCTTTGGGAAGGCGAGGGGCAGTATCGACTTTTTAGAGGCTCTCTCCGAAGCCTTTAATTTTGCATCGCCAAAGCCCGCTTTTCCTCAGTGTGTGCAGTGATACGTAGAAGAAAAGTATGAAATACTGATGCGATTTCAGAGCGCGTGTAAAGCGTGCTTCGCTTTCATGTGATCCGTGAGCAGGATTTTTTTTTTTTTTTTCAGAAACAGCTTTTTGACTATATTGCGCTAATTATATTCTTAATTTAAAAAGAAAAAAAAAACTCATTATTTAGATGTCGGTGTATTGTATTCCATTTGTGTATTTTCATTAAAAGTAAAAAAGGAAACAATTTTTTTTTCACATTGTGGTTTGATTATTTTTCGTTGGGATGTTTTGTGTAAATATAGTAAATAGTGAAAGAAAGGAAAAAAAGTTCCGTATCATTTGGTGAAGCAGTCGTGTGAGGAAGTACGACATACTCTACACAATAATATTAGTCAGCATCAATTTGGGACCAAAGTCGAAATCTACTTTTGAAAACTCGTGGCCTTAAGGCTATGACTTTATTTAAGAAAATACCACTCAAGATTCCTCATAATTTTATTGAGCCAAGCTCCAGTTTAATATTCTATCTGTCTCCACAAAAATTTATAAAATTTAACATATTTATTATCCGTTAGTCTTATAAAATTTCTAAAAAAATTCCTCAACGAATTTTTAGGATAGCGATGAGCGTAAAGTTGGAAAAAATGTGAAAAATAATTAAAGTGACAATAAAGGTAAATTAATTTTTATTCAGCTAGTTTAAGTATATTAAATTTGCACCCAATTAAATAATAACACATGTATAAAATTAAATAAATATCAGTTCAAAATTACTATTTTAATTTAGATGATTTAAATAAATTAATTCTGAAATTAAGTCGTCATTAAATTTACCAGTCTCTTGGTGTTCGTATACGGCAATAAATGTTAGATTTGTCGTATTTATTTATGACTATAAATGCCTTGTACAAATAAAGAAGAAGACGTAAATAAATCAAGCTAAATTTGGTTGTTTCATTAATCATGCTCATTAATACGACATTAACGGTCCAGATCGCGCCACGTATCGCACCAAAGGATGAAAGTCTTACCTTTTTCCCTCGATAAATAGGGGCCAAGTTCATTTTCAACAACACAACAATGAAGAGGTACGAGCAACGAGCAGTAGCAACAATCTTCTCAATATACGAGCTTGAGCTAAGAAAATCCCACAATTAGATTTGAAGATTTAAGTCGTTCTTCATCAAATCTAAAGTTGTTCTTTGTAAAAAAGCAAACGGAAATGACATCTGATTCAGGATCAAGGGTCTAAATCCCTCCGATCAGGTGTTTTGGTTGAAGAACATCTTAAAGATCAACAACGTTTTTCGCCAAGTTACAGTTGAAACGCTATTTGATTTGAAACAAGGAGCTGAATCTCTCTGATCAACCTATTCTCATCTAGCAGCACTTTAAGATTCAAAAACATTCTCCACCAAGTTCAATCACAAACACCTTCCGATTAGAAATCAAAGTCCAAGACCCTTTCGATCATGTGTTTTTCACATCAAATCCAACTTGAAAATCAAAAAATGTTCTTCACCAAATTCAAAACGTTTTTCATCAAAATCTTCAAGAAAACAATGTTAAATTCAAAATAGGATGACCTAGTCCTTGGATAAGACGTTTCCAGTAAAGTCAAACTCAAGGTCAACATAAAAAAGAGAATCAGATAATCAAGTTTAGAGAGAGAACCCGAAATTAAATAAATCACATTGTATACCTCTTTTTGTGTTAACAAAATTTATTTTCACATAAATTGTTATTACAATTAAAAAAAATCTTTATTGACAAATGCAAACAACGTTTAAAAAGTAGTGCACAAAATTTGGAGGTTCAATCTAACATTTAGGACTAGAGCACGCCTTAGCATTATTAGTTAAGTGTCACGTCTGGGCGGTCGTAAATTGGTTAAGGTCAAATTTTAACAGCGATCTGTCATAACAGTACAACTTAACGATTATTGTAGGACGATCACTAATATATATTCAAATATTGCGATTGTTAACTGTCACAATTTTGTAATAAAAATATTTTGATTGTTCGTGATAGAGGCGGTTGACCGATTGCTAATCCGGTTGCTAAATGACAACTACCCTTAAGATGATCGTTAATCAATCACTAAATGTTTATAATTGACCAGAAATCAATCTAGATTGCAAGTCTGTCGCTAATATCATTGATCATTAGAATACAATTTTTTTTTCGTAGTGAATAACCTTTTACTTGTTAGTTCAAGAAAACATATCGAGAGACATATTCAAATTAGGATAAAAGAATTAATCAATTTTTTGAGTGGGATGATGTATACTAATTGGAGCTGTAGGAAATAAATCATACAAGATTTCTATATTATTCGTTTCATCTCAAAAAAACATTGTATAGCTTTTAATCATCCTCCACAAAATATTTTAAATTGTGTTTTATTTCATTAATAATTACACGTACACAAACATCTTTTATTTATTTTCATTCATTTTAAATTGAACAATATACAATCGTCAAAAACTATTTTATCTAGGTAAATACTACTCCTCAAGTAATTAACCACCATACAAAAATCTCTCAAAAATCAACCATATAATATCTTCTGCAATGAATAGAGTACACGCGTTACACATTTATAAATTAATCCAAAAGTAAAATGCAACAAACTATATATTACACTTTTCGTTCCAATGCTACTTTCATTTCATTAATTACACATTTCTTATGTAAAAGAGAATAATGTGTTAAATTATATAATTAAAATAAAAAAATTAATTGGATTAAATATAAAAATAATGATAATTTGTGTAAATATATAAATATTGTGAGAATAAAGTTAATGTAATAGTTTTTATTTATATAGTTTGAAAACAATTATGAGATAAATATAAAAGGAAAATGTGCAAACAATTGTGATATGGAAGACTATTGTTTTCAAGATGGAATTGTATTTCAGTATTTTTATACTTTATGATTCTCAGCACACAAAATTGGGCGCACACTTTTAAAATATATATAAATTTTGAATAATATAATAATGTATGAATGTGTATAGGTATTTTTTTAATGTTCATTTTTAGAAAATTACAATTAATTTTTGAGATAGATAAAATAAATATGCGGATACTCGATATCAGCCAATCATGTTGGTTAATGTTTCATCGATATCGCTTCAACGATTAGCCAATCATGTAGAATTGTAGAAATACAAAATCATTGGCTCAGCTTATGCCTATAATACTAATATACGGTTAATGTTTAAAAAAAAAGCATGATACTGATATTTATAGAATTTATTTATAAATAAAATATTTAATGTGAACGTAAAATTAATAGTATAAAAGTTACCAATGAAGATAAAATAATTATTTTTATAAAAAATTTATGATAACAATTTCGTGCACAACATATTTCATTTCACACAGTAATACATATTTTGGTGTGTAGTATTAATTTATATATAATGTAGTGTTAATTTATATACAATGTTGTTTTAGTTCGTTTATGGTGGCATGTTACCAGCGGTATTAGTTCATATACATTGTGGTGTTAGTTTATATACAATATTTTATTTTATTTATCTCTATAAAAATAAAATTTAAAAATATTTAGAATAAATTGTTGTTCACCATATAATTTATTGTGTTTATCATTCATATAATATTTTGCCAAAATTTATACTCCCTGCGTCCCAGATTTTTTTTCCAAAAGACTTGGGCACACGGATTAAAAAAAAATAGAGTATGTAAATGTGAAATTAATTAATAAAATATAAAAAATATATTTTAGTAACTTTTGTGAGTGTAAATTATTTCTTTTTTAAGATGGAAGAAAAGAGTTGGAATATTCCAAAATAAAAAATGTGAAAAAAAGAGTTGACGGACAGGGTATATTTTTAACAAATGAACAAATAAGATACATATTTATATTTATGATAGTGAAGAGAGTATATAAGGGTATGTTTGTTTTGGGACTAGCACGGATGGACGTAGGACTTTGCGATCACGTCTCTACACGAGTTTGGGATGTAACATTCGGATTTCACATCCCAAACTCAATCCACACCTAAAAATACCTATGAAATCTATTATTTCCTCCGTCCACAAAAATTGGACTACCTTAACAATTCACGGTTATTAAGAAAATTTGATGTTGATGTGTAAAAGTGAGTGTATTAGTATAAAAAAATATTTAATTATTAAAAAAGTACTTGATGTGATGTGTAAAAGTGAGTATGTGTATATAAAAAATGAAAATAATGATTGTATATTTTCCATTTTAGGTAAGTAGACCATTTATTGTGGACGACCATTTAAGGCAACGTGGACCATTTATCGTGGACGGAGGGAATATTATTCTTTCCAACACAGCATTCATAAAATACCTATTATACCTATTATTATACCTATAAAATCAATCATTATCACACTTTGATTTGACATAAAGCAACATCCTACCCTACTAAAATTCCAAAACAAACACACACTTTTACTATTCATCAAGGTTTTCACATCTCATGATTTCAAAGTCATGACTTCCCACGACCCCCTTAATCCTAAAACAAACGTACCCTAAAAGTATATTATGTTCTGTCCCAATAAAAATGAGTGAATCAAATAAGAGAGTGGTTGAAATATCATGCTCCGTCCTTTTCAACTTTTTTTTTTTTTCATTTTGAGATGTTCAACTCTTTTTCTTTCAGTCTTAAAAAGAAAATAATTTATATTTACAGAAATCAATAAAATACACTTTTTATATTTTATTAATTAATTTTTCAATTATATATTCTACTTTTTATCTTAATATGTGTATCATTAGTACGATTAAATGGAATAAATTAACATTAAATTTTGCAAGAAGGAAGAAGAAATTGAGAAGAGAGGGGAGAGAAAAGGCGCGTGAGAGGGAAAGTAATCCAAAAGAGGATAAAGCGCATGTGGAGTCAAAATCAATTGGGCCTTGAGAAGTAACCCGTTTTGTCCGGGTTACTGTCGTAGGGCGTACCCGCCCTATACACCCACTTACCCATCTGTTGGGTGCCATGCAATTGAATGCCTCTGATTGCGACCCTCTCCCTCTTCTCTTCACGCTTTTGCCCTCCCTCTTCCACCTAATTACAATTTCACCCCCATCCCTCCTCTTTATTGCATGCATACAGATATTTATAAATCCTCTGGTCGTGAACTCCTTCGGTCCTTACCTATTTTTCACATAAAACAGAACACACAATTCATATAAAAATTAATTAATAAAATATAGAAAATAAATTTTATTGATTTTTATAAATATAAATTATTTTTTTAAGATGTAAAATATGAGTTAAGACGTTCCAAAATATAAAGTGTAAAAATTATTTTGGGAGCATATGAAAATATAAATATTGAATTTCTGAAATTGTGCCATCTCTTTGAAAAAAAACAATAATTATGGAACATAAATTGTAACACTAAAAGTAGTTAAATCCACGCTAATTTGAATATCCAAATGCAGTTTTATTATATCAGCAACCATTTTTAAGTCGTGCTTAATTATTAACACGCTTTTGTTGTCTTGTTAGTTTAGGGTAGGGACCACCTTTCACCTCTTTTTCTAACTTTTTAATATTCCTTTCATTGCTCCTTTTGAAATGCTTTGTCTGCATCCATTTTGCTTTTGTAGTAATTCTTCATCTTCGTTTTTCTTTCTTTTAAATGCAGTATTGCCCATTTCGGCATATAAATATTTTAAGCAATCTTAAAATAAAATCATATCTGTCCGTTATTTTAGGTTGCTAATTTTCGGACACTAGGTCTAGAAATTTACCCTTTGTTTGGAGTTACTTACTTTTTCTGGAAATAAAGTTGTGGATTGTAGTAGATTCGATTTTTTTTTTTTTTTTAAAATTGCATTTTGTACGTTTAATATTATTTTAAATAATAAGAACATAATATGATACTCAAGGTATGTTTTGTTGTTTATATCTTGTCGATAAAATAGTTTGACAAGATGTTATCAGGTATAGTTTTGTTTTAACTAATATGACAAAATGGTTTGTCATTAGGGGCAGTAATTTATATTTTAGTATCGTGATATATAAATTGGGAATCTGACTAAATTAATATTTCTAATTTTGTTATTATAAAATAATGATTAAGATAAATATATAATGTTCACTTTTAGATGGAATTAACAAATAATTTTGATTTGAATTTTTTTAAAAGTAAGTTACCGTAAAAATGAAACTATTCTCAATATTAATTAACTAAGCATAAAGAATAAGTTGAGAGGTGCATGTGTAACATTGAGTATGTTTTATTTGAGTTTGGAAGAAATAAAAGCAAGGATATGGAGTTGGCTCTTTATAAAAGTTCAAGGTGTTAGTCGGTGTAGTTGGCAGGATTGATTACATAATTTGAGAATGATTTTAAGTATTTAATATTCAATGTAGTCCTAAAATATTATATTGTTGGGTACTTCTGGTACCACTTTTATTATTAATAAAATATTTCCTTTACTGAAAAAAAAAATTGAGTATGTTTTATTTGAGTTTGGCTCATAGTATGATATCAATATCATTTAATTCATATTGAATATAAAATGCATCGTATATTAATTAAAAATCATCAATTTTAAAAAGAATAATATTTTGTTTCAAAAGACTTATCATTTTTCTTTGAAAATATTATCATATTTTGTTATACAATTATATTACATTTTTCAATTTAATCATATTCATATTATATATATACCATCTTACACAAATTTTTATCATAAATATATTATTAACATAGTCGTCCTTCTCATTTTAATTTCACTGATCATTTGTCGCCATAATGACAAAGTTTTGATAAATTGCAATCAAAATCTGCAGGCATCTATGCATGTTATATTAATAAATATCATCTCATGTGCACAATTTTATTGCATAAAGTTAAAGAAAGAAAAGGATCAGAATAATTGAGCCATCCTTTTCCTACTGAAAATAGAGCCTAATTACTTTATTTATTCATCCCAACAAAAAAGATAACCTCAGTTGTGGTTGGCTACTTTGTGATAGTATTTGTCTAATTAGCTCATGTGATAAAAAACGAGATAAAGGCTTTCCCAAAACACAAATACATTATAATTTATAAATATATTGTTTTGTTACCATCATACACTCTGGATTTAATTAATTTTAAGTAATATCAACTGTAATGGAATCCATGGGATGTTGGATCATAATTTGTATAATTGATTTATATTAAAATTTAAGTTTAATTATAATTTAAAGTACGGTCTTTTACAAAATTGTGTTTTAAGCTAAAATTTTAAATTTTGTTAAAAAAACTTTAAGTTAAACTTTTTTTGCAACTGAGACTTACGGACAGATCTGTCTCCGCCTATAGAACATTTAAATATAAATTGCCTAACAACAAAAATTTAAAGTTTTAATCGTAATTTAAGTCATGATATTTTATAAAATTGCATTTTAAGCTAAACTTTTGGATGTTAGAAAAATAAAACTTCAATCTAACTTTTTTTTTTTGCGACTAAAAGTTACATACACACGTTTGTCTCTTCATGTTGCTTATGTGGTGTCTACGTGAAAAAGATACACAATAAAAATTAAATTGTGTGGCAAAACTTAAAATTGAATTTTTAAATTCCAAATAATTTTCCAAGTATTTAAACATACACCATTTAAATAAAATTTAAATGTAAGGCATTGGAGAATCATTTGCGGTTTAAAAATTAAATCTTGAGCTGTGTAGTGCAATTTACTTTTTTTTTTTTAAATTATGGATCGTTGTCAATGTAAACGCAATGTTGAGTGATTGTTATAAGCGGATTAATTAATGGCTAATTGTTTAACTAGAATCACACAAATAATAATTGGAGTAAGGAATTAATTTGGTAATATAAGATGTAGAGAGAAAAAGTAGTGAAATAAATCATGTAAAATATCTCCCAAGTTGGAATCCTTCTTCAAGTGATACAATTTTTTATTTATACCCTTAAGTATAGATTGCAATTGGTCAATTTTTCATAGTATATATTGCAGTTTGATAAAAAAATTTGTATGAATTAAAATTTAAATAAGTGATACTATAATATAAATGGCAAATTGATATTAATCCATCTAGAAATAATCACAGGTTGATACAAAAATAATGCACTATTTTTAAATAGGTACAATTTTTTTTGCATAATAGTGTAAATATAAGTTGAATAATAAAATTATTTTTTTTGCATATTGTACCAATATAATAATAGTGCTTATTTTTATACAATTTCGTAATTGGTCAACCCATCTATTTATATGTTTATGTGTATATATATATCTATTTATATGTATATAAGAATAAGTGAGAAATATAATTCTTGCTTTGCCCTGTTCTCCTATGCTAGGGTATGTTTGTTTTGGGATTTAAGGGGTCGTAGTAAGTCATGACTTTGAAATTCTGAGATGTGAAAACCTTGATGAATAGTAAAAATGTGTGTTTGTTTTGGGATTTTAGTAGGGTAGGATGTCACTTTATATCAAATCAAAGTGTGATAATGATTGATTTTATAGGTATAATAATAGGTATAATAAATATTTTATGAGTGTTGAGTTGGAAAAAGTAATAATATGTTTAATATTTGACCTATTTAATGTTGAGTTTGAAATGTAAAATCCGGATGTTACATCTCAAACTCGTGTAGAGACGTGATCGCGAAGTCCTACCTCCGTATTGCTACTCCCAAAACAAACGTATCCATGCAAAATATTTGACCTATTTAATTGGCCTTAGATTGTTATAAATTGTTTGTTATATAATTTACCTATTTTTTAATTTCAGTTTTTTTTTTGGTAGTGTTTAAAATACTGTAAGTACATGTCGAGAGAGAGAAAAGAAAAGAAAAGAAAAGAAAGCGAATTAAATAAGGCAAAGGGAAACGGGGGAGATTTGTTGAAGTGGAAGGGGACAGAATAGACATCCCCCGAAAATAAAGGGGGGGTTTTGTACACAGAAGAAGTGCCTCTCTCTCTCTATACCCCAACACCCCCGCCCCCCCCTCCCCACCCCGATCGCCCTCAACTAACTCCCAAAATCACACACAGTCACACAGTGCTTTAGTCCAATCAATACATACAGCTGATTGTATGTATAGTATAGCCCATAGAGCCATAAAATCTATTAATATAAAAATACACTCGGTCTCTATTGTACACATTCACTCTCTGCCACACACATACATCATCAGAAGTAGCTGTTTCCTCCGCCCAGCAGCTGCAGCGCTGCTCTTTGCAGCTGCCACTTGCAGGCCCCTCTCTCTCACACACACATATATATATATATATATATATGTTATGTATGTATATATCAAAATCTAAAACTTGGAAAAAAAATAGCATTATTAATTGATTACTGGAAAAAAAAACTATCTATACTAGGCTTGTGAAATAGGGAAATACTAGCATTGTTGTAGAGGTTTGTAAATTATTAGTAGTATGTATTTATAGAACTTAAATAATGGAGTAATGAAGTCTGATTTGATATACATAGAGAGAGAGAGAAAAGTAGTCCCATTTTAGTGAGAGAAAGCTCATGTAGCTCTGCTGAGTTAATAAGATACCCTTTCTATATCTCTTTCTCTATCTGTCTTTCTCACGTAGACTTGCATTCCATTGCCCTCTATGCTTGCTGTATATAGAAGGTAGTAGAAACTCATCGCAATTGAAATTCCTTGAGTTTCTGCACTTTGTTACTTAGGGTTTGAATATGATGTGCGGATTGATCGATTTGAATACGGTGAACAATGAAGATGAAACGGCGTCGGCCTGTGCTTCTCCTTCGTCCTCATCGGCCTCGGGGAACTTGGAATTGGCTCCGTCGTCGTCATCGGCAGTGTCCATGGAGCTTTGGCACGCATGCGCGGGGCCGTTGATTTCTCTGCCTAAGAAGGGAGGCGCCATCGTGTATTTTCCTCAGGGTCACGTTGAACACCTCCCCGAGCATCCTGCCGTCGCTTATGATCTCCCGCCCCACGTATTTTGCCGCGTTGTTGATGTGAAACTCCATGTAATGATTTAATTTTCCTTGTTTCTTGATGTTAAATTGTTTGATTTGTTCTCATCATGTGTTGATGAAATGCTGAGCGTTTAATTTGCAGGCCGATGCTGCTAGTGATGAAGTGTATGCACAAGTCTCACTAATCCCCGATCAACTGGTACGGAGAAATAATCTTCACTCTTTTTTTCAGTAGCAGCATCGGTTCTGTTTTCCCCTTTATGTCAAATATGGAGAGTTGAGAAAATGTTGAGGTCCATCCCTCTTATTTAGGACAAATTTCTGTATAAAATGGAAATTATTATAAGTGAGTATTTCTTATGCAATGTTGCTATTTTAGCTTGGGCATTCAACATCTCGAAATGGTAATCTTTTTCTAACGGGTTAAAGCTTTGGGTGTATGGACATTACCCGATAAATGTCTTGCGTAATGTACTTATTACATTAATGTGAACTTAATTTAAATTATCAGAATTGGAAATTCTGTAATTATATCTTCCATGATTAGGGGTATGAATTCAATGTTCTGGAATTATGATTCTTTGCTTTTCATGGGAAATCCTTTTTTATGGTTCGTTATAATGATATGGCTTTCTTTAGTATGATTAAAAATATAATGCTGCTGTTATAAGAGAATTCTACAAGTAATTCGACTTTTCGCAGATTGAGCAAAAATGGAGGGATGGCATAATGGAAGTGGAGGCAGAGGACGAAGATCCTGAAGGAGGGGGGAAGTCTGTGACACCCCACATGTTTTGTAAAACACTCACTGCCTCTGATACTAGCACGCATGGTGGTTTTTCTGTTCCTCGTCGTGCTGCTGAAGATTGCTTTCCTCCCTTGGTACATTAACTCTCATTGATATCCTTTTTTCTTTTTAATTGATCTGAACTTTGAAACAATTTCGATATATCTTAATATTAACTGTAATGCTAGTTATGTTCTGTTTTCAGGATTATAAACAACAGAGACCTTCTCAGGAGCTTGTGGCTAAGGATTTGCATGGTATGGAGTGGAAGTTTAGGCACATCTACAGAGGTAGAGTTTTAGTCTTGGGTTGCAGTTGTGTCCTCTTTTGCTCCTGAGCCCTATAAATCTGTATTATTGTCTGGTGTAGGTCAGCCTCGAAGGCATTTACTGACTACTGGTTGGAGCGCATTTGTCAATAAGAAGAAGCTGGTTTCTGGAGATGCTGTGCTTTTTTTAAGGTTGGAATATTACATACTTATGAATCCTAACTTAATATTGCAGTATTATAATGTGCGCCATTGTTGCAGAGGCGGTGATGGAGAACTCAGGCTTGGAATTCGTAGAGCTGTGGAAGTTAAAATTGGTGCTGCCATCCTGCCCCCTAATGGTCAACATTTCAATACCAACAATATTGCTGCAGTTGTGAATGCTATATCCATGCGAAGTTCATTCGACATTTGTTATAATCCACGGTATGTTTTTAGTCTGCACGTATGTCTCTTAGAAAAACTAAAATTTGTATTATGTCTTCTGAAGCTGGACTTGAAAAGTCATATCTAGGATTCGCCTATACAGACTTCTCATTGTAGTAATTATTGTTTCTTTTTTGCTGCCTAAGTATTGTTTCTCTTTGTTTGCTGCCTATATGTTTGTAATGTTTATTTTTTCTCCAGTTGATGCCTCTAAATCTTGAGTGATATTGTGCAGAGCACGTTCTTCTGAGATTATTGCGCCTTATCATAAGTTCTCAAAGAGCCTTGCACAATCTTTTTCATGTGGAATGAGGTTCAAAATTCGTTTTGAAACAGAAGATTCTTCTGAAAGAAGGTTTGAATTGTTTATTTTCTAGAAATTCATATGCTTATGCTATGTTAGGAGATCTTATTTAACTTTGGCAGGTGCAGTGGGCTCATTGTTGGGGTTAGTGACGTGGATCCTGTGAGATGGCCTGGTTCAAAGTGGAAGTGCTTACTGGTTAGTTGGTCGTTGCTTTCCCACTGATATTGTTTAATTGTTTGTATTTCCTATTCGTTTACAGAATTACCTTCAGAGACTTTGTCAAAACCTTTCTCCTGGCGTTGAATCATTTTGCTAGTGGGTCTACATTACCTATTCGACAGATCAATCCTTCTATTGCAATTATTTGATGAAAGTTGATAAATCTTTCCATACTGGTTCTCTTTCACTTCATGATTGTTTATTGTGAGAATGATCTCTCATGTCCTTTTGCAGGTAAGATGGGATGATATGGAGGTCAATCGCCTTAATAGGGTATCCCCTTGGGAAATTGAGCTGTCAGGTCCAGCGTCCGGACCCAACAGTTTTTTGTTGCCTGGCAATAAGAGAAGTAGGGTGGTCTTTCCTGCAGCAAAAACAGATCTACCGGTGCCCAGAGGTCTATACGTTTTCCCTTGATTTATCTTTTCTTTAAACATTTTAGGTGGGGCTTCTTCAAGATGACAAGTTTTTATCAATGTACAGATGGGAACAATGTTTCGGACTTTGGGGAGCCTCTGAGGTTCCAGAAGGTCTTGCAAGGTCAAGAAGTATTTACGTTCAGTTCTCCATATGCCGGAGCTGAAGCTACTAGGAAGCGCTTATCCGATATGAGGTGTTATCCTAATCTTAATGTTTCCAGAAGTTGTGGTGAAGGAAATGGCATCAGGCATCTTCATGCTGATGCTCGTAGTTCTTTCGAAAAATCAGTTCGAGGCGATTCCTTTAAATTCCATAAGGTCTTGCAAGGTCAAGAAACTATGCCAATCCTGTCATATGGAAGAGGCCCAGAAGCTAACCAGGTGCAAGAAAAGAACACTCCCAATGTTATGAACGACGTTCAGGTTCCAAGGAACGGAAGCTGCTGGTCCTCGCTGAACCAGTACAACAGTAGTCCTCACCCTTCAACATCATTTGTACCAGGGTCATCTGCTTCTTCAGTTCTATTGGTACAGCAGTCAAGTCCTCAGCCTACTCCTTTCTGTGTTTCTCAAAGGCCTACAAGGGAAGATCAACGTGGTTTCAGACCAAACGACAAGATGACGTTTATGCATTGTCCCGTGCCAGCTCAACCGTTATCTAGGGACAAACAGAACTTTGTTTCGATGTGTAAAAATAGTTGTCGGCTCTTTGGATTTTCACTGACTGAAGAAAAAGATATGATGAGTGAGGGGGAAATAACAAATGCATCTGGGTTGAGCTATGTCCATGAGAGCAACTCTTTGGCTCATAACGACGAACAGCTGTTTCAACCTCCATTAATGTCCAAGTTAATGGGTAGCAGTTGTACTAAAGTGAGTGACATGCATGCGGTAAGAGACAGGCTTCTTGATATAGCACTGTGATAAAGCTTCTGAAGGACTATCCGCTCACGGCTACAGATGTTCTGCATTGGTGGTAAAAAATAATTGTGTTATTGATGGTTGTGAAGAAAGATTTCTGCGTTTGGGCCATGAAACTATTCTAGTTACTTAATGATTGCTTTTGAACTTAATGATGTGTGTAGTGTAATGATAACAGTTCTCTTATGTATTTCTAGGCCCCAATATTTGTCGCTTGATTCAGTGTCGAAACTACACTGGTCAGAGTGTAAATCCAAAACATTATATTATCCGAAAAGGTAACACTCAGTGTAACAAGATATGATGATTGCTGGGGCAAATATTTAATTTGTGAAAATCTCTTGTTCTTTTGATAATATATATATCCATATCCCCAACTGCATTAACAATTTGGCACAACACATTGAAGGTCTTGAATGAGACCAGTAAAACTGAGCATAAGTTGACAATAATATTTTCGGAAAGGGGGATGAGTTGCTAATTTATGCTATTTTAAAACCGTTTCCACACAAGTTTTGGGACATGCCTTTGGCACCTTAGTCTATATATATCACACAAATATGACGCATGTGTGTGAACTTGATATATTTTCTACGTGCAGCGTAAAAGCATCAGCTTTTTAACCTTAAAAGTAAAATAATGGAATTGTGCTAGTCTAAACACACACGTCCACATGCCGCGTAAGTGGGAGAGATTTTCTTGCAAACGTGTAAGCATCTGATTGGAGGCATAGGTCGTCGTCAATTGACTCAGTGGGAGCCACAAACATATTTTATTACTGAGTTGGTTGCCAAAACGGTCACATCCGTCGTCGTTTCGTCATGGCCTCCGTTTGTGGCAGTCCAAAACGAATCAAATATTTTCACGTAGTTGACTAATCCGCGACTGACTGTACATATTTGACAGTCAATTTATTGCTGCTTTGAAATATTTGCGCTGCAAAACACAGGCATACTACACGTGAAGATTTCCGATCACCGGCGGAAAATGGGCGGCGAAGAAAGCGCCTCACTCGAATGGACGCCGACATGGGCGGTGGCGATTGTATGCTTCGTTATGATTGCAGTGTCTATTCTGATCGAGCATGGTCTTCATTTATTAGCCAAGGTAATTAAAGCTATTTGCAGTTGAAGTAAATATGTAATTCCTTCCTTCCATGCTCATCGCCTCGGTCAATTTGATTTTCAGTATTTGGGGAGGAAGAGGAGGAAATCACTTATCCAGGCACTTAAAACCATCACATCAGGTGCGAAGATTTTTGTTTATTTATTTATTAATTAATTAAATTTGAATATTAATTCCAGGATTGATGAGTCTGGGATTTATCTCATTGTTGCTCACCGCATTGGAGAAGCCTATCGCCAACATATGCATCCCAAACGGTGTTGCTGAATCTTTTCTTCCTTGCCAAACCCTCACAACCGATGACCAACAATTAGAACCCAAATGTCTTGAGCAGGCCTGTTATAATATACCACTGGATTATAATTTCTATATAAAAAAAGGAACACGGCTTTAGATTATGTGATATTGGTTTTAAATTGTGAAAACAGGGGAAGGTTTCCTTGATGTCAAGAGCCGGTGTTCAGCAACTCCAGATGTTAATATTCTTTCTGGCCTTCTTCCACGTTTTGTCCAGTTTCCTCACATTCAGTCTTGGCAACGCTAAGGTCTTCTATTATTTCAACTAAACTTAACAAAAGATGTGGAAAAAGGAATCATTATGTATCTTAATTAGATTGTTGTGGCCTTTTTGACTCATAATTTATGTAATTTCCAGATGAAGAGATGGCAACACTGGGAGGCCGAAACTAGAACCTTCGACTATCAATTTTCAAACGGTAAAATTTATGTTACACCATGCATGATTCTTGCATGCAAAATCTCATTTCTTGTTTTCCATTTTCAATTTGGAAGCTTAAATTGAATTACTTGTTTTGATCATTATATAGATCCGAGGAGGTTCCAATTCATTCATCAAACATCATTTGGAAGGAGGCATCTTAAATCCTGGAGTGAACACAGATTTCTGCGTTTGCCGGTATTGCTCAACCTTGTGATCGCTTTATACTTAAAACGGTTAGAGTAATGTTTTCTGTTATCAGAGTTGCATCTGATCGATGTTTGTCGAAAAAATTCAGGTTATATTTCTTCGACAATTCTTCGGATCTGTCTACAAAGTGGACTACTTTACTCTTCGACATGGGTTCATCATGGTAGTTCCTTGTTATCATTTGAGAATTCCACATTATTGTTGCTAAAATCAGCTTGTGTTTTAACTCAGGCTCACTTTGCACAAGGAAGCAACTTTAACTTCCAGAAGTTTCTAAAGAGAGCACTTGAAAAGGACTTTGAGGTTGTGGTAGGAATGCGGTGAGTATTTCATTTCAAATGAAACATAGTGTCTGCTAATATATATGTATTGGGACAATTATAATATACTAGCTTCTTTCTTTTTCAGTCTTTGGATCTGGATCTTCTCTGTTCTCTTCATATTCTTAAATGCACATGGTAAACAATTAGGCTTTTTAAAAAAAAATTGTTTTAGAACATTTCTGTAAAAGTGAAGCTGACTTCATATTATGCTTTTTCTCAATGCAGTATTTCACAGCTATGTTTGGCTGCCCTTCATCCCATTACTGGTAAGAGATGATCAGTTGAATAGAGGGTTGGTCGTTTTTCAAGCTAGAATAATCTGATAAATGATGGAAGAGATTTGCAGATGCTCCTGGTGGTTGGTACCAAACTACAAGGTATCATTACGAAGATGTGCTTAGACAGCAGCGACAAATCCCTCGTGGTCAGAGGAACTCTGCTTGTTAAGCCAAGCGACCACTTCTTCTGGTTCGATCACCCTAAATTCCTACTCCACCTAATGCACTTCATTTCATTTCAGGTACCTGAATAATTTTCTTGATTTTTATAACATATAGTTGTATCAAGTATTGGATTTTGTACTTACTTTTTGGAAATGCAGAACTCTTTTCAACTAGCATTCTTCACATGGTCTTGGGTGAGTCTATCAGCGTGGATCATTTCTCATTAGAGCTTGGTCATTCAGAAGCTGTGTTCACCTAACTACTTTGTCTGTTTTTCAGTACAAATTCGGTTTGAGATCTTGCTTCCATCAGAGAAACGACGATATTATAATAAGGCTAGCAATGGGAGTGCTGATTCCCATTCTCTGTGGCTATGTAACTCTCCCCTTATACGCCTTAGTCACTCAGGTATGATCAACACTCGTACACTTCTTGTATGATGCAATTGCACACAAATAATACTTTTAAGTGAAAACGACTAATATGATTCAATGCATACAACTACAACGAACTGAAACACCACTTGTAATCGACAGATGGGCACGTCCATGGGGAAATCTGTCTTTCCTGAAGAAGTGGTAAGGGGTCTGAAAAGATGGCACGCGAAAGCAAGGAAGAAATTGGCCACAAGGAGACGGAATTCTCCACTACGTACCTTTAATGATGCATCGGTTGAATCATCTCCTTCTTTCGCCACTCTTGATGCTTCCCTATCCGTAGATTTAGACTATTATACTAGTGAAGATGATGCCGTTGGGTCAGCGGAAATATCAGGTGTCGAAAATGTAGATCATAGGCAGCTTGAGCAGCATCAGAAGAAGGGGTCTTTTAAAGGTTTTGAGTTGAGCATTGTCTGATATATTTTGGGACACTCATTAAGCTGCAGCTGCATGTACAGGTCAATTTATCTTATTGTTCTTTGTTTGATTTTTAACACAGTGGTTAGATAATTATTTTTTTGTAACCAAGATCAATTTGAAAATATATTATAGGAATTAAGGATGTGTGTATAATTTTGTCACCAAACTCTGGCTTATAATAATGTATATATAAATAATTTGATTCAAGTGACTGATATTATAAATAAGGCGATCTTGAGTTTTGAGTCATTCAAATTGTTAAGGGTGACTGAAAGGGACTTTTATGACTCAGAAATCAAAATTCAACCAACCACTATGCCCTAGTACTAAATACATATATTAATGATAATTCAATGAAAACTATCCTGTCGCTTGTGGGGTCGTATTTTCAACTTTTCACGATGTTATTACGAATGAAGTTACTTTTTATGAAATCGAACTCAAAATCTCAGCTAAGTTTAAATTCTGTTATCATGAAAAATTGTGTTTTCTAAAATAAAAAAAAAAATTGTTTTTATTATTTTCCTAATACTAGTTATAAATGCCATAATACACCTAGTAACACGTTCCAATATAATTCAACGATGAGCTAATGACTTTGTCGAAAAAAATCCAAGTTTGGAAAAAAATATTATATACTTCAAAACTATTAGAAGAGCCAAATATGAAAGAGACATGATTACATACGTGTAGGAGATTAAAATAGGTTAATATGAATAATATTATTACAGAATATCAAGAGTGATAACTGATGATGAGGCCGGCAGTTTGGAAATTCTTTATTATAGTTTGCCCATATTATAAATTAACTTACGATTAATCAATAAGCAGGAATATAAATTTTATATTAACCCGATTTTATACGGTCAATCCTGTAAAAAAAGAAGTCATATTACACTTTTTACACTGTTCACAATATAATAAATTATCTCATCTTTCCCACCTTACAATTTTCGTATGATTTGAATATTAACTTTTATTCTTATATATCTACATATTACATCCTACTAAATAAAATTACTTTTTCTATATTTCTATATTACACCCTACAAAGTGAGATTACTTTTAGGACTAATTTTATGTAACTTTTCTATTACGCTCTACCAAATAACATTATATGAATTTTACATACAAAATTTGTAATCTATAATGACTACTAATCACCACCTTATAATATTATATTATCTCTTCAATATGTCCCAAAATATCGTTCCTGAGGATCTTAGAAAGACATTCTATAGGAAGACACTGCTTAGACAAACAGACAAAAAATAGAATGGATAATAATAATTTCACATTTTTTACAAATTTTAACATACTTAAATCAATCTTAAATTAGGATTTTTTTTAAAAAAATTTAAATTATTGACTTGTTACTGTACTGTATATGAGCATTTACTTTTTTTTTTAATTGATACAACCATTTAACCCAGTTTTTCTATCTTAAGAAACTAATGATGAAGTGATCCTAATTCCATCGACTAACTTTTCTATTACGATGGTGAAAAAAATAAAATAAAATCCAACAACATTAATATTTTTAAAAAAAAATCGTGTGAAGAATTGTGGTTGTCTAATTTAATGGAAGTATGTGTAAATTACGTTTGGAAACCAATGCATTGACCATAGCAAGATGAAAGTCTCCGTCTAAGTTAAAAGAACTGTCTATGATCTTGCCTGGTAAGAAATTATTAATTTTAGTGAAAGTTCAATAGAATTGGAATATTATAATAATAATAATAATAATAATAA
This sequence comes from Prunella vulgaris, assembly GCA_026898435.1. Lineage (NCBI taxonomy): Eukaryota > Viridiplantae > Streptophyta > Magnoliopsida > Lamiales > Lamiaceae > Prunella > Prunella vulgaris. The sequence continues at coordinate 263,300 of JAPKLY010000051.1, forward strand.
TAATAATAATAATAATAATAAAAATACTTACCCTATTTGTTATGAAGCAGAGGGACCATAATAATGGCTTTCAGCAAGAATACATCATTAAAAAAAAAAATCTCACCGTCATTGTTATGGAAGACCATAATTATGATTTTCAGCACGAATAGAATAATGTGTTCGACCATAACGCTAATAATTTTGGGACAGTCACACGATATATAATTCAAAAAAATAATTATATTTATAAAATAATCCATAATATTTGAATATAATTATAAATTTTTCATAAAAATATATATATTTTTTGAACTATTTTATTATTTTCAAATAATTTTTACAAATTAAATTGCACAGCAACCTATGCTATCCATGACGCCGTGGTCGGTGGCCCAAATACTAAGAGGACGCTTGGTATGAAAATTCTTTAATGGTAATGGGAATTGAGATATAATTGTAGTAATTATAGTAGCAAATTAGAACAAATGAGATACATAATATTGTTTTTTCTCCTAAATAAAGTAATCAACACCCCCATTTGATTACCCCCTCTTCACCTTGTAATCATCCTCCTCAATCAATCCACAATATTACAACCAACATCTTTATTTTTTGTCTACTTTTTTCAAAATTGGAACACAACACTATTGATATAACCACCATAAATATAAACACACATTCAACATATGTAGGGCAAAAAAGAAAAATAAAATTTCATTCCCATTACCATTGAAGAATTTGAAACAAACACCCCCAAAATATCCATCTCTTTAAAAAGTCCCACTATTTTTGTGATATGTACACAATCGTCTTGGCTATAGTTTGAGATTGGATTAGGAGAAATTAATCTTTGAATTTATTTATTTATATTTGTTTAGTTTAATTAATATAATTTTTTATCATATAATTAGAAGGGATTGGATTAACTATTTTAAGAAAAAAATTAATAATTACCCTATAAGACTTTTCGGCCACTCTCTTTTTCGATTGTGAAAATTCCAAAAATGCCCTCATTGGATAGGCATGTTTGGCTTTTTTTTTTTTTAAATATTGTATTTATTTTTTTGATTTAACAAAATATGGTAGTTTTTTGAGGTATTACGATTTTAAGCATTGACGCCATCTGAAATGACGTCCTTACCCTGGCCCACCAAAGGGCGCCAACTCCAACGGCGCCCTTACCCCCCCACCCTGTTGCCACCCCACCTCCACCCCTGCTGACACCCACCCCCACCAATGCTGACACCATGGGCGTCATCTCCAATGACGCTCACCCAAATTCTATATTTCATCTGAAAAAATAATAACATTTAGTTGTTGAAATGAAAAAAAATTAAAAAAATTTATAGAATATACCTTAGATGTGCAGATGCAGATCAGATAAAAGAAAGAAAAATTAATGATGAAAATTAAAAATTGCAGCATTGTATCCATGTTCTCGACAAAGAAAGAAGAGTAAGGAAGAAGAAATATCGCGTGGGTTTGATTTTACTTAAAAAAAATTAATTTTTCAATACTTGGTTGGTCAAATTGAATTAAAAAATCAAAGATTTTTTTTTTAAAATTGTTTTATAATCGAATTAAAAAGTTTAAATTTAAATATAAAATAATATATATATATATAAGTATATAACTATCCACCCATGTACGTTAATTTAAATTTAAATAATTAATATTGTTCAATTAGTATTATTCAAAAACTTATATGAATTATATAGGATAATATTATTATATTAAATATAATTATTAATTAATTTAGTCCATAACCCACAATCGAGTCCTTGATTATTAAATATTTTTTAATAGAAAAATATATACAATTTAAAAAAAATTAACTACCCACCCACTTATTATGCAGAGCTATTTCAATTGTTGTTTTAGGAACATATTTATTGAAAATAATTAATATTATTCAAAACATTTATAAATTATATTGGATAATATTATTATTATATTAAATATAATTATTAATAAATTTTAATGACCCATATATATATATAATATTTTATATTAAGATTTAGACTTTTTAATTCATTTATAAAATAATTTTTAAAAAATTAACTTGTCAATTCAATTTGACCAAGCAAGTCGTGAGAATCAAATTTTTTAATTAATTTTATTTTATCAGGGGAAGTTAATTATCCAAACAAATTGACGCTATATATTAGGATTTTAGAAAAATTAAAATAATTTAAATATTATTTACGCAACCTTTCTTCTTCATCAAGAATATGGAGACAATGCTGCAATTTTTAATTTTCATCATTAATTTTGCAGCTCCACAATTAATGATGAAGCTAATAAAATAAAATTAATTCAAAATTTTGATTCTCACTACTTGCTTGGTCAAATTGAATTGACAAATTAATTTTTTTAAAATTATTTTATAACTGAATTAAAAAGTCTAAATCTTAATATAAAATAATATATATATGGGTCACTAAAATTTATTAATAATTATATTTAATATACTAATAATAATATTATCCCATATAATTTATAAATGTTTTGAATAATATTAATTAAACAATATTAATTATTTTCAATAAATATGTTCCTAAAACAACGATTGAAATTGCTCTGCATAATAAGTGGGTGGGTAGTTAAATATATTCCTAAAAAAAGGGAAATAGCCTGTAGGCATAATACGTGGGTGGGTTGTTAATTTTTTTTTAATTATATTTTATATTTAAATTTAAATTAATGTACATGGGTGGGTAGTTATATACTTATATATATATTATTTTATATTTAAATTTAATCTTTTTAATTCGATTATAAAACAATTTTAAAAAAAATCTTTGATTTTTTAATTCAATTTGACCAACCAAGTATTGAAAAATTAATTTTTTTTTTAAGTAAAATCAAACTCACGCGCTATTTCTTCTTCCTTCCTCTTCTTTGTCGAGAACATGGATACAATGCTGCAATTTTTTATTTTTATCATTAATTTTTTTTTTTGTCTGGTCTGCACCTGCATATCTAAGGTATATTCTATGATTTTTTTTTATTTTTTTTATTTCAACAACTAAATGTTGTTATATTTTCAGATGAAATATAGAATTTGATTGAGCGTCATTGGTGGGGGTGGGTGTCAGCAGGGGTAGGGGTGGGGTGGCAACAGGGTGGGGGGTAAGGGCGCCGTTGGAGTTGGCGCCCTTTGGTGGGCCAGGGTAAGGGCGCCATTTCAGATGGCGCCCATGCTTAAAATCGTAACTTCTAAAAAAACTAACATATTTTGTTAAATTAAAAAAATTAATACAATATTTTAAAAAAAAAGCCGGCATGTTTTCTATTAAAACTCTTTTTCTGTTCATCTTTAATTAGCAAATGATTAGACTAAATTAGCAGTTTTATTATTTCCTGTACAAAAAAAATGACAAATGACCCTTAAATTTGCTCCTAAAGACAAAAAAATAACAAAAAAGAGTAACGTCGTTACTAAGGGGTAATGACAAATGACCCTTAAATTTGCCATGCCGTCACCAAAACGGACGTTACTACTTGGAAATTGCCTCCTCCAATAATGACGTACCAACACGTTCCCTACAGTAACCGTGATGTTTGAATTACGTCACAGTCGTTGACGTTAGAGTCTACTGACCCACCCCCACTCCCATTTTAATTATTATAAAATCACCCAATGATCCATAACTTTCCTTCCCCCTTCTCTCTCTCTCTCTCTACAAAAATCAGTGATCGGTCGCGATGCACAAAGCGCTTCAATACAGAGATTGGCTCTCCACCGCCGCTCCACCTCCGGTAGAGCACGATTCCGGAGGTGAGGCGGTGGCGGACGCCGTCAATGTAAGGAAATTGGTGGGGGAAAACGCAGTGGTGGTGTTTGCTAGGAAGGGGTGCTGCATGTGCCACGTGGTGAAGCTTTTGCTGAATGGACACGGCGTCAATCCCGTAATTGTTGACGTTGATGAGCGCAACGAAGGCGCTGTGACGACTGAATTGATGGGGGCAATCAGTTCCGGCGAGGCGGCGCAGTTTCCGGTGGTGTTTGTGGGCGGGGAGCTGTTCGGAGGGCTGGAACAGGTGATGGGTGCTCATATTTCCGGTAAATTGGTCCCCAAATTAAGAGAAGCAAGAGCTTTGTGGCTTTGAGTGGCTGGATTTCGGAATAGAGGGAAGTTAACAGACGTTTTTCTTTTTTGGCCAAAAGTAAATTAGATTTAAGAGAAAGAAAAATGTGTTAATGATGGAAGTGTTGTAATTAGAGCTGGTTTTGTACATTTTATGTCTATGTTACATTGGTTTAGCATCATTGATTTTCAAAATTTGACATTTTATTTAGTGGATTGCGTCATCCTAGGCTAGCAGCATAATTAACCAAGAATCGTGTATGACGTATATATGTCAGTCAGAAAAGAAAAAAAAAAGGATGGGCGAAAGTTCCTCTTCCTTATCTGCTACACATCATCATATATATATTTGTGCACCATCAAACACACTCTCTGAATTTAAGGATACTACTAATTCTCTCGTGAGATGCACGATTTGAATATTATATATTTTAAATATAATATTATATTAATAGTAAATTATAAAAAGTATTTTATATTGAATAAAATATAAATTTTGATTTTGAGTATATTGGATACCCAATTCTTATGAATAAAATGTTTCTTGCCAACTAAAATAAATATAAATTAAATTAAGTTTATCAATTTATCTATTGATTCTACTAAACTTTTTTAACATTATTATTTTTTTATATGAAAAGATTATATTGTATTTGAATCTATTAAAATATTTAATCAATTATATAATTTTTAATAATGTACCAAAATTCATAAAATTATCTTATTTTAACGTAACTTATATAATCTAAGTAAAAATATTTAAATTTGAATCGTATAATTAAAGTCAATAAATAATCACTTTTAAAATGACAATATATATTTAGAATTTAAATTTTATTTTTATATGTGCAATATATATATTAAATAAAATATTTTAAAGGATGTGTTGAAAATAGATTCAAAACAATTTTTTTTTAGAAATATTGAAATTGTTAGTAAAAAGATAAATTTTGGTTTGTTAAAATTAATTCACTCTCTTTAATGTAGAGTGGGCCTCATTATTGTATCACAAAGTAAATGTTATTCACTTGCTCCAATAAATATATATTTTCTCACTCTTTTTACTTCTACAACAATAACAACAAAAATAATAATAAATAAAAATTGCACTAAATTATTGTGCTAAACTATCTATATTGATTGAAGTTTTTGCAATTATTTACATTACATTAATTAATTGAGCTTGATTGTTGAAAAGTTAATTGTGTTATAATTTATACTCCCTCCGTATTTCTATAAGTTGATCGTTGCTTTTGGGCACACAAATTAAGGTAAAAGTGAAAAAGTATAAGTGATGTGATGAAAAAAGTGAAAAAGTATAAGTGATGTGATAGAAAAAGTGAAAAAGTATGAGTGATGTGATGGAGAAAAGTGAAAAAGTAATAAAAATAGTGTAAAAAGTATTGAAAATAATAATAAAGAAGTGAATAGTAGTTTCCAAAAAAGGTAAAAAAGCAATGAGCAACTTATAGAAATACGGACGAAAATGGCAACATGAGCAACTTATAGAAATACGGAGGGAGTAGAAAATTTGAGTTGAACTAATGAATTAAAATTTTGAATTAGACTCAGGTTACTTGCGCTAGCTTTTTTGGAAAATACATTATCTTTTATTCGGTAATTTTTTCAAACTTTTTTCATATTTTCATCATTTTTTTTTCGAACATAGTGTAAACATAAAAAAAAAGTGTTTGAAATTTTTTATCCAAAATTTGTAAAAATTAAAAAAAAAATGTCAAATTTTTTCAAGAGAACTCAAAAAGGCTAGTGGCGATAACCTGGACCTTAGAATTATTAAATTGGCCCAACACTTAGGATTAATATGGCCCAGAATTATTAAAAGTGACAGCAGTGCTAGTTAAATGCAAGCCCAATTAGAAATATACAGCCCATTAAATTAATTTGAGGGCATTGACATGGTCACTCCTGTGGCTTTAACCGAAAAGAGAGGAAGAAACGTAGCATTTTCAGAATTTTATAACGCGCATTGCTAAAGCGTGAAAGTCACCGTTTCAACCGTGGGCGAGTAGTGCTCACGTGAACTATACAATTGCTTGAAGTTTTGCCAACAACTTGTGCTTTTATATATTTATAGATTTTTCTATTATAAAAGTATCAAAAATATTTTTGGAATAGTACTCTGCCCTCCATAATATTTTTCTATTTCTCTTTTATCTACTACATACATATACAGCCAATGTATAAATTAATTAAGTATAAATTATGGACGTTGGCATATATTTAATTTAATGGGCTCAACTCCTTCGTAAGGAAACTGCAACATAATTGTTGTAAATCGGCCCACTGCTTCCAAGAAATCATTGGACCATTGCCATGTTGTTTTATTATATATATATGATACCTTTGCATATTTATCCCAAAATTTATTTATGTTCATCTCTGTTTCAGTTCACGGTTTCCAAAGTTAATCTATTGCAACGTCACTATATTTATTCAAATAATTTTTATATGTCACATATTTACTGCACACGTGTTAACAACATTAACATTCTTACGAACTGAAATCATCTCATAAAAATATAAAATACTAGTACTAAATATTAACTACTAATAACAGTGAAATAAGAGCTTATCTATAATGAGGAAATAGATTTGACAGTAAGCTCGAGTTTAGAGAACACGTCTTCTCAAGATAAAAATAACCTAAGTTGTTAGCCCAAATTTCAAACACATACATTTGATTTGTAGATGATGGAGCATAACCAATACTTTTACAAACTGCCCTTTAATGAACAGATACAAAAACTTGAAGCTGATTTAGCGAGAACAGAGCCCCCATTTCAATCGCTAGTTTTGGTAATAGTTCTTTTGGTATCTACAAATTCTAACACACCTTAAAAAAATTTAGCAGATAGGAAACTTTGTCCAAAACTCCACATGCTCCCTTTTTCAACAGGATATGATGATAAAAGTCAGAATTTTAATTTGATACTCACAAAGTCCATAATCTCCCTTTCATTCTGAACCTTTTGCCATAAAATCGGACAGCGTATCGCATCGTAAAAATGCTGCGCAATAATATAATAAATTGTAAGCTCAACACCAAAGCAATAGCCGTAAGTCAGTGCCAATATCTATGACTATCATCTGTAATTTATCACCACATTTCCGCAGCTCTGTGTAATTCCCATCCTGCCCCAAAAAGTAAATTGCTTAAGCAGACAGAGCCTGAAACAGAGCAGGTATGAAGAAGGTGGTTCTCCAGGCCATGAATTTAGTTGCGCCGAGATCGGATATCAGGTCAAACACGGGGGGGCATGATCATCTGCATCACGCCGCCGCCAAGGTTGAGACGAAGGTGGCGAGAGAGAAGCCAGTGAAGAATCGAGCCATGAGGAAAGAGGCAGGGGAGGTGATTACAGAAAACCGTCGGCGCTGCGAGAAGGGTAAGAGTGGAGGAAGCTAAACGAGGGCCGAATAAATCGCAGGCGGTGAGGTCGAGATTGTTGCGGATGATCGGAATCAGAGGTGGCGCGGCGAAGCAGGCGAAAAAGGATATCCAGAAAAGATGGAAGGAACGCACATAGGGTGATGATACTGAGAGGGTCTTCATCTTGAACATTATTTTATTTTGGAAAGAAGGTCTATTTTGGAGATAAGAGGTCACATTGAATTATATATGGACAAATATCATCTAAAAATATTTTGAAATACATGTGTAAATATAATACAATTGAGCATTTGAGCTAAGTAATTAAATGGATGTAGGGCGTGTGGGAGTGCTTTTTTTCTAGGTAGCTCCTTACTCTATTCCTTGCAGGAATAGTCGAAGCTGTAGCTCATTAGCTACATAGGACAGTTTCCTCGGGCCGGAAGGCCTCCATATCGTTACTTATTCTTATCCTCGTCCGAGGATGAGAACAAGTCACTTGCTCTTCAGAGCTTTCATACAGCCAGGAGGTGAATCAGAGAGGAAGGCACGCCCTCGCCCCCACCCCCTCAATGATAAGCTTCCCCAGCTGATTGAGTTAATGGTGCGGGGCTAGGGATACTATTAAGTTAAGTCGTTCCTTACTCTGTTCCCTTTGGGAATAGTAGAAGCGGTAGCTCAGTAGCTTATTAGCATCAATAGGTACGTTCTTACTGCATTCCTTCAGCTGCTTCAGGAATGCTCGGACGGGGAGCTAAATAGCTCCTTTAGTCCCCAGTTCAGGAAAAAAGAAACAACGAGCTGCAATATGGTAGCTCCTTATTCTATTCCTTGCAGGAATAGTAGGAGCACCCTCACTTGTTATGTCGTAAGTGACCATTGAACCTTACGAAGTGCGCTTGCCGAGTAAAGCAAGCAGAAAATCTAGGATGACACTGCAGCGGTTTACGCAACAGAGTCCTAGATGAAAGCGTAAGACAAAACGTTTGAGACCACTGGGGTGGGCGGCAGAGTCTAACACAAGTTTTTATTTAAAGTCTAAAAGTCTAACACAAGTTTTTATTTAAAACTAAAGAAAATTAGGGGAAAAGGTAATTATATATATACCTCTTCGATGCACAAGAACGGGCTTTAATGAACATTAGAATTTCGAGAACGAGGGCCCAATATGCAGTGTCCATCTAATATAACTATATGGGCCTAAATCCACATTATTTGGGCCTTCAAATATGGGCTTCTTTAGAAAAGAGAGAAGAGTAGACTTCATATTTTGGAAAGAGAGATTGCAATAGGAAAAAGGAAATACCTAACTGTGGGTATGTCACAGGAGAAATCTGTGTTCACATCATGTGTAAATAGGCATGAGCAACTTCATCATCATGGTGCATTGAGGGGTGGGACATGACCATATATGAGAAATGAATAGAAGCTGATCAATTTTACATTTTCTTTAAAAGCTTTGGATTTTTTGATAAAATAATTTTTTTTATGGTATTAGAGTTAAATGTCGGGATCAAAATTTGTTTAAAGCAATGGGTTCACCCATAACGTGAACAAATTGCAACCACATCTAAATTTGCTCGTACATGGGGATGCAAAAGGATTTTTTTGGAAAACAAAGATTTATTAATCAAAGACAATTACACGAAGTGCTAGAAGATCATTCGCAATAGACAGACTCATTCAAGTAATGAGGATTAGGAAATTTTTTAGCAGCCCTAACAAAACGATGAGTTAATGACATTTCGACGAACATTGGGATTAAAGTGAGGAGATAAATTATATAAGCGTTTACAATCTTAAATGAATTGTAAAATAAATAAATAAATAATTAGTTGCAGCTAACTCCAAGAGATGGCCTTTACACTTCCCAAAAATGTACAACTTTACCTGCTAGAAGACTCTACACTCTCACAAAAATGTATTACAGGCATAATGTACATCTCTGTAAAGAGAGAGAGAGAGAGCGAGAGAGAGAGAGATGCAGTTATATATACTGCTAAGTCAAGTTCCTTTGCTGCATATAATTCTCAATCTTCTCTACATCCTCTGGAACATCAACACCATGGCATTCATGGTCAACTTTTATCACCTGCATGGAAAGGGAACACGCGAGATTACTTGCTTATGCCGCCTATATATACAAATTATCTAAAATTGAAGTGTATAACAGTGTTTAGTAGTCATCATAATAAAGAGCACATGCTATAATTTAAACAGGAATACAAGAAAATAACTTTATTAATGTTACAATGGGACCTTGAACATGGTCACGAGGTCTCCATACAAATAGATTGAGAAATAAACGGTGAAAGAAAACACATCAGTAAAAGTAAATGAATTTAGAGGCACCTTCATCTTGTATCCATTTTCAAGAATTTTGAGCTGCTCCAGATCTTCTTCTAGTTGCAGTGGAGTTGGCGGTAGCTCTGGATATATCTTGAGAAACTTTGCATCGTAACTTTGTGCATATATTATAACTTGGCCATTATAATCAGATGAATAAATTCATAGCAAGTACATCGAGATATTATCACTACCAGAATCCCTAGATGAAGTAAATATGGAAATTGAGGATTGACTTTCCCAGACCTGCATGCAACAGAATCAATCAAATTTAACAGAATCAACATGATGCAATCTGAGAGATATTACTTCAGGTAGAGAGGTATAACAAAGAGTATTGTCCTTTTTTCTGAAAAAGACAAACAGAGTTTTTATTGACTCAAAAATTGAGAGGGATGAGTAATCCCTCAAGAAATACACAACAGCCAATAAAACCATTACTTAAAGCTAACCCCCAGTTCCTCATAAGATCTGAAATGCACAAAGCCTTAGACAAGTTATAAGTAGAAGCACAAAGAGCATTATTTGTTGAACGGTATGAGCCCTCGTGAGAAATAAATTGCATAGCCATGACTATCCACTACACATTTTACACGATTTGCGTCAAAAGCATCCTCAGGCTTCAACGATGTAACTGCAGTGCTGAAGACTGCAAGTGGAGCAGCCTGGAGGGGGGTCATTAATCAGAATTTTATATTTATTATAAGAATATAAGGGATCTATATCAGCAAAATATCAGTATATATGCAACTGCACGCAATGTTTTGTATGTTTCAGATGGAATGCAGTAGTTATTCAGAAATGTTGAGTTTCAAGAAACCAGTCCACAGCAAAATACACCTAAATAAATAATAAAATATATATACTACATCTGTCCCTTAAAAGTTTGTGGTGTTCTCTAGAAATTAAGAAAAAGTGTAATGAGTAGAATGTGTAGGGTGGGAATTTGTGAGACGAAGATTTTGAGGAAAGTAAACAAAATTTTTGACATATGCAAATTTGTTGACATATGCAAATTTGTTGGACAAACTAAAAAGGAAAGTAAACAAAATTTTCAAGGACGGAGGTAATAACTAAGTTACTCAACTTCTTATGAGCACATGGCTTACGCTACTAATCTTTAGGTATGCCTTTTTTGCTGTTATTTTATAAGGATGGAAAAGAATCCAAATTACATACATTAACCAAAACAGAAAAAGAAAAAAGAGGACATGATGGCCAATACCATGCTCCCTCCTTACTTGTAATGCATCACTGAATTTGTTCCAATTCCCAAAACGAAATAAGGCTACAATTTAAGGGTTTAATTTTAGTAAAGGAGTGGAGAGAAGGATTTCAAATCCATAGAAGTTGCTCCAAAAATTAGCAGAAAGCTTGGGATTTCAAATCCATGATAATATTAACATATCCGACACCAATGGATTAGGCATATTGGCTTAGTAATCCAAAACTCAAATACATCAAATTCAAGTAAAACTACCAAATTCGCTAGACCATAACATATAATTTCACATCAACATAAAAATCTAAAGCTCAGTCTTATTATCAATAGTTTACTTAAGCTCAAACTCCATTGTAATACAGTAAAACCTGTGTACTAATGGAAAAAGGCCCAACCTCTTGGGAACTCCTTCAGAAGATCAAAAATTATCTATCACTAAAGTCGATACCTCCAATCACACTAATCTACGCAGAGCATATGCTCAGTGGTATCATACATGTTTGCATGGTTGAGTATATATCATAAGAAGTATAAAGTTCAAAACCATTATTTCCAAAAGTATATAATATATCTGCGGAATTTACTAGATTACAGATACATAAGGACAGACATCCATCCTACTGAAGCCATTAATGTTTATTACGATAATCAAGTTGCTGAATATGAAGTAAACTCTGCACTGGATGCAACCTTTCAACTTATTTTCTTGAAATAAAGCTAGCATCCAAATATTCACCAGGATATCATTCACATCACAAAAAGAAAAAAGACCATCTTATCTGCAGGGCCTTGACGATGACATCTATTATTTCAGGTTCTATGAGCGGTTCGTCCCCCTGAATATTGACAACAACATCGTACTGTTTTCCAAGCTTTTGAAGTGCTTCATTACAGCGCTCAGTGCCTACACATTAATTCCAAAAGGAATAACATCCCAAAAAAAAAAAAAAAAACAAACAAAGATCCTAGTATAATGCAGAGCATGTAAACACCTCATACCATTTCGACAAGATTCTGATGTCATTACAACATCAGCACCAAACCCTTTACAGCATTCAGCAATCTTATAATCATCTGTTGCCACGATTGTATGAACAGTAGATCAACATCAGAAAACCGAAAAAATTAGTAGAATTTGACAAATTTTTGAGCTGTAGTCATACCAACATGATCCAATGATGCAGTCATTTTCGCCCTTTCCCATGTTCTCTGTAATCAATCATATCAATAAGAAGCAATCCCATTTACAGCATCTAATCTCCTAATTTATTTTCATCACACATCAATGCTCTTTTAGCCTCTATACAAATTGGATACGAAAAGATCATATCTAACCAAGCGAAACAACAGATTATACTTGCAATCTAGGAGCTAATGAGTAAATAAATACATAAAAAAGAACAGCAAATTTCAAATTTTGGATAGAATTCAGGTTCCTAATTAAATAACGGAGAAAAAGCAGAACACCTGGATCATGAGCTTGCCGAGGATGCTGACAAGGGGTTTGCCTTGGAAGCGAGAAGAAGCATACCGGGCAGGTATAATGCCGACTACTCGGCTCCGGAATTTGCTGAATCGGTGAGATACGTAGGCAGTAGCACCAAGCACCAAGCACCGCCGAAGCAGTAGCCACGGCGACGACACCGTGAATAATCCAGGACTTGGTGGAGCTAGAACTTGAAGATGAATTGTTGATCGACATTCGAAATTCTGGCCAAGAAAAAACAAGGGGAAATTCAGTGCTGAGATGAGATTTTAGTTTATACGTCTAATGGTATTAGTGAATGCATGAAATACAATCAGCAAATATATGTAATGATAAAAATTAATAATATGAAGCTTGTTTATAGAAGATATTGTATACTTGTTTCTACTGAACTGTATTACCTATACCAATTTGATGCATATGAGAACAGAGAATTCACAAATGACTCAATTTGTATAAAATAAAGTTGTTCAGGTATAAATAATTTTTACTTTATACATATTGTAAGATAAAAATAAATAAAAACATTTGTGAGACGGTCTCACAGTGAGACGATTCACAAAGTAACACAAATTTACACATCCCCGTGAGAAGTTTCATGCAAGACCTACTCATTTAAAATATACATATAATAAGATTAAGAATTATAATTAGAATCTTAAATAAAGTATATTTTATAACTATCATATACTTTATTATATTATAAATATAAATTATAATTTATAAATTATAGGAGATTATGATAATGCAACAGACCAAAACAACATCCAACAGACTACAGTGTGCAGTGTGCGTGCTTTTCAAGTTTGAAATCTTCAAACCCTAAACCCCCATCCACAAACCATCCGCCCCTCGCCCACCGTCACAGTCCACCACCCAATTCTCCGATAGCAGCCCTCACCCACTGTCCACCACCACCTGCGACGCCACAGCCCACCACTGTTCAAGGTATGATATAATTCTAATTTTGGGCGAATTTCGCTGATATTCTAGGATTTTTCTTGTGAGTAGGTGGTGATATTCTAGGATTTTTGCAGTGATTTTCCTTGTGAGTATACACAAGAAATTAACATTTGGTCTAATATGCAGATATTCAACTGATTTAAATTTTCTGGTCTAATATGCAGAGATTCAAGAAACTAAAATTTGGTCCACCTTTGTCTTTCATATTATAATGTGTAATTATATATAATATCTTGATTTTCTATGTTTGTATGTCAAAGGCAAGTTCTGGGATTCAAGAGATTCAATTGATTTAAATGTACTTCTCAACTTTTCAAGAAGTGGAGCAAGGTTGGTTCTTCCAACTGACTTCAAACAATTTTATTATCAATAATTTGTTGTATATGATATTTACTTGTGATCAGTGTCAATAATAGGGCTTGACATTTTAATTTTTCGTGATCAAAGACGTTGAGTGCTTTGGATACATAGTTTTAAAAGGCGCAAGGCGCAAGAGTGAGCCTTGCGCCCGAGGCGCAAGGCGCGAGCCTTAGGCGCGCCTCTCGTCCTTGACTTTCCTAAGCACATTTCACACATGTATTACTACGGAAAATTATATAAAACCACATAATACTACCAAAATGTCAATAAATGAACATAATAACACAATTTAACATGAAATTAATAATAAAATGATGATAATAGACTTCCTAAAAACACAAATATCACAAAAACAGCAGTAAAAACAAACAAATATCACCAAATAGCAGTTCTATTAAGTCTAATTAACTAGTCCTCATCAAATTCAAAGGCCTCCTCCTCCTCCTCATCACCAAATTCATCATCATCAATATATTCCTCTTCCTCTTCTTCCTCGAATTCTGTTTAAAAAGAGTGAAAGAAGTGATAAAAAGATTTAAAAAAAAAAACTTACCGGCGACTGGCGGCGGCCGGTGGTCGGCTAGAAGCAGCGGCGGCCGGCGGTGTGCTGGAGTAGGCGGCCGGGGGCTGGAGCCGCTGGAAGGGGGAGTGGAGGCCTTGTTCGAAGGTGATGTATGAAAATAAATAAAAACCCTAACCCTAGTCTTATATATTATTACCTTATTTAATTAAAAAATATATATTAATAAAAGTGCTACTCTACTTGAACTAAAAGTGCTATTTCTATTGAAAAAAATGAGTCAAAAAACTGATAGACCAAGAGGCGCGCCTTAGGCACGCCTTGGTCGCCTTACAAAAGGCGCGCGCCTTGCGATCTGCGCTCGATATTTGTTATTTGAGGCGCTCAACCTTGAGCCTTGAGCCTTTTGCGCCTCAGGCGCGCCCGAGGCTCGCCTTTTAAAACTATGTTTGGATACATTTGGAGCTGGGAGCTTCGAATTCAAGTTGAACCTTATGTCATTCTCAAGTGTTTGACTATTATGGTATTAGTGATATTGTCAGTTATTTGGGATAAATTTATTTTGAACAACTTATTGTCTTTGTTTAGATTTCAAATTAGTTGTTGGCTTTTGCTTGGATATTATCATGAACTGTTCTATTTTTAGTTAGATGTTGAATTATTGATGAGATATATTATTTTTGTGTATTTTTTAAATTTTTAACGAGCTTTTTTCCGAGCAGAGCTCGAACTATGTAAACGAACTTTTTTCGAGCCGAGCTTTGAGCCAAACTCGTTTATTTAGTTATGAATATTTCACAAGTCGAGCTCAAGATTTTTGCGAACTTAAAATTTGACACACGAGTCGAGCTCGAACTCAATTATTAGAGCTCAAGCCTGTAACAAATCAAACGATCCGAGCTCGTGCTTGATAGTATTCGGCTCGACTCAGCTCGTTTACATCCCTACTAGTACGTATATGTTTTTTTAATACCTACGGTATAAAGATGTTGAGATTTGGATTGAAGACAGTCAATACAAGCATACAATTACTAGAAGATATGTTTTCTTCTTATCCGAAGATAACGAATTGGCACATTTATTTCTTTATGAAACTCGAATGAGAATGGAGAATGCATTTACAAGCCAATATAAACGTAGTATGATGATCTCGCTTAGACTCCATCGATATTGGGAAAGTCACACGTCTGGTTCATATGTAATTAGCATATTTAAACAACTACACTACCACTAATGGTATACTTGATGATCAGAAAAGAGAGCATAGACACACATATATTAGCTACATTTTAATGTCAGAAACAATTCCGGCAGAGAAAAACATCACAGCTTTAAAATGCAACCACATTATAAATTTTGATACAAAAAAAATCACTCAAAAAAATATTTAAAACACACACACACAAAAGGAATAGCAAGTGGAGCTGATAAGTAAAGTATGCCTTACCGCTATAACCCATCAATAAACATGGATTGCCAGATTCTTCTTCAACTCTTAGGATATCTGCTTGAGCAGCTAGTAAACCATAGTGCAGGTAACTGCAGGGAAGAAAATTTAACCACAATTAATATGATAAAAGATTCATAAAAACAGCAAATGTCTTGATAACTAAAATCATAATCATTATTTAAAAATAAACCAAGAAAACACAATAGACATAAACATAACAGCACATATGATAATGAGATTAAAATTGTACACAATATTGTACAAGAGACATTATCACAAAAATACATCAACATTTGTTGTATTTGTATGTGATAATGTCTCTTGTACAATAAACATAACATCACATATGGTAACTGTGATAATGAGATAAAAAACAAACCAAGATAACATAAAAGACATAAACATAACAGCACATATGGTAACTGTGGGATTAATGTAGTTTTTTTACTTTTTGTGGGAATTATAAACAATATTGTGTATTAACATTCTAAATTTTTTCAGTAAGATTATATGTATTAATAACTAGTGGAATACAAGATACTACAAATGATTAATCCCAAAAAAAAAAACATCAAAAGATAATACACAATATTGTACAAGAGACAATATCACATATGTTAGGATTTCTAAGGTGGCAAGTCCACCCATCACTAAAGTCTATGCACGAAAAATGAAGCATCAAGAAAAGAAATAATTTCAAGAGTTGAATTGATTCAATGAATGTTGAATCAATTTAATTTATCTCTGAAATTTATATTGACTCATTTATTTCATATTTATTACTTAATTAGCCCAAGAGTTTCAAATTATATATAATGATTGTAAGCAATTTTGGATTATTATGAAAAATATTGATATTGAGATATCATCTCTTTACCGTGTATGCTGATTACTAGGGTAATCTAAAAACATTTTCTTAGGTTTCTAGGATTCTATTCTATCAATTGGCATCAGAATTGCCAAAGAAACACGATTTCCGCAACTATGGTGTCCAATAAACAAAGGTTCACCCAACTTGAGAATTCCATTGCTCAGTTGAGTGAAGCGGTGCAGTCACTGCAGCGCGGGAGCCAGTCTAACAGGGACTCGAATGGAGGGCGACAACCCGGGATAATTACTGCTGAACAAGGACATCGTCGTTTCCAGCGGCGACAACAAGAAAGGGATAAGGAAGAACACAACCACTTTGTAACACAACACGATCTCTGGTCTCAATGGGAAATCGCCGTCAATGGGATTTTCGATAGCTATTCCCAACGAGACGGTCACATCCCAGTTCCCTTGCCGCCACCGTCTACATTTTTGGCAACTCTAATTGCCGCTGCAACAGTGTCTCCACCACAACCAATTTCCGATCAAGATATCTTCATCCCCACCGTACTCACACCCTCACAATCTAATTATACACTTTCCACAGAGCCAAACACAAACACACAGACACCCCACCGCCACCAACCTACCACCCAGCACTATAAAAACAAATACCTGACGCCACCATTCACTGGAAGGGAGAACTCTATTAGCCACCCAGTAACTTCTCTTCCCTTCGCCGGATTCATAACACCATCAGCCAACGTCCACGACCCTTCGTCAAGTGCCACCGCACAGGCTGCCCTTGGCCCTGCACCTGCAGATCCACAAATTACCACTCAGCCGTCGCCACCTCGCCCTTTCGTTACACATACTCTCTCGCCTCTCCCTGATTTCTGGCCATCGTCGATGCACTGCTCCTCAGCAAGTGAACAAGGCTGTCAGTTATTACACGATGCACAGGCACTCCCGATCTACCCTGTATTCCGCCGTAATTCCGCCGATGACTTTAGTTGGTATTTCCTGATACATCTGCCGGTTCGATCGACCACATACCAACCAACCAATTTTCACGATGAAGATGACGATGGATGCTTAAGTTTGTGCCTTCATGGGCTTGTAGCCCTAGACTCCCACATTGGGCCACCTTCTCCTATTCTAGTTCATGGGCCGCATTCTATGGCATCGTGCTTGGACCCTTTTGCTTGCCATATAAGCCGAGATATTTATAGTATTAAGAGGCCTACTGCAACAAAAAATTATGGATCTTTTGGTTTTTATTATTTCCTTGGGTTTGATTTTAATAATTTTCATTATTTTATAAATAATGATAATTATTTTATTACTAAACCGACGATGAAATGTTCCTATCGTCTCAAGAATTTGGACAAAATACGAGCTGTGGACGTCTTTGAGATGAGGTATCATGAGATGTCGTTTCTTTTTTATACTCTTTCCCCTGATGTTGATTGTGTCGCTGCCTTGGATTTGTTGCTCCAGTTACTAATTCCAGCAGATTCGGGTACCAAGTTTCCAGATTTTAACCTTGAGGACAAGGTTCTTGTCAACGGGGGGAGTGATGTTAGGATTTCTAAGGTGGCAAGTCCACCCATCACTAAAGTCTATGCACGAAAAATGAAGCATCAAGAAAAGAAATAATTTCAAGAGTTGAATTGATTCAATGAATGTTGAATCAATTTAATTTATCTCTGAAATTTATATTGACTCATTTATTTCATATTTATTACTTAATTAGCCCAAGAGTTTCAAATTATATATAATGATTGTAAGCAATTTTGGATTATTATGAAAAATATTGATATTGAGATATCATCTCTTTACAGTGTATGCTGATTACTAGGGTAATCTAAGAACATTTTCTTAGGTTTCTAGGATTCTAAGTCACAGGTTCTATCAACATACAACTAAAAAACTCATACATGAACAGGATCTTTGAAGCTCCGATTTATAATTCCCAGCCCACCAACAATTTAAATTATCTAAAATCAAAAAAATAAAATCAACTAACAAATATCTTGAACAAAAACTGGACAAATAAAATTAAGTTATCACTGTCACTGAATCAGTAAGGACAAAATGGAAAATAATGCTCAAGAATCTTTGGACAAATGCTTCACAAAAACTGGTGTCGAATAATGCTTTTCAAAGATGTATAGAATTAAAACTGGACAAATAATGCTGAAGCTCCCCCTCCCTTAAAAAGTTGTTTATGCTTTTTATTATAAAATTAAAACTAGACAAATGCTTCACAAAACCCGGACAATACTGCTTCACAAATAAAATTAAGTTATCACATAATTTCTACAATCATAATTTCATGTCACAACCTAAAAATGCATATGATCAATGAAGCATTAGACCACAACAACTTAAAATGCATATGAATAAAACTAAAATCATCAATCTCTCTATAAATATATTAATGAAGTAACCAACGCAGAAAATAACAGTACATGAACAACCAAAAAATGGGGAATGAGTAACTTATCTTACCCATAAATAAATCACGCTCGAATAGATATCGACCGGAGCTACCAATGTTGAGTGACCATTGCTGAACAAATAACAAGAATAAAGACTGTTAAGAACATATATTTGTATAATTTTTTTGAATTTTAACATATATTTTTAGTTAACAAGAACATATATTTGAGTTGTTAACACTTAACAGAGAGTCAGACTGTTAACAAGGGCATGGTCATGTAGCAAATTATCAAATGGTCGTGTATTGTTGAGCTATTACAGCCTTCGTTCCTACGACATTATCAAATGGTAATGTAGCAATTTCAGTCCAAGAATATATACTGTTAACTCATGTCTCTCTCTCTCTCCGCATCAAATTTTGATCAATCCATAAACAAACGCAACTACAACATTATTAAATGCTCATTTTCTTTCTACAGAGATCAAGGTTGATTCGCTAGTTCATCTAGCAATTCTCAACATTCAAGCACCAAGAACAAATCTCATGAAATCGACATCAGTAAAAAAAAATCACATACATGAATATAAAGCACCACACAAAAAAAGTTGCATATTAAAACTCACACACAAGAAATATGGTTCATAAGCTACTGTTAGGGCTCGGTTAGGGCTCGAATTTCATGAGAAGGGATCGGTAAGTGTTCGGTTCACAGAGAACAGAGAGAAGGGCTCGATTTTCAAGCGAACTGCGAGAACGAACAAATTGAGAACGGACAAACAAATTCGGATTTCAGCGGGATGAAATCAAACTATAAGGATGAGAGAAGGACATAGACGAAAAAGAAATCGAAACACATAAGATTCGTGGAGCAAACACACCTGAATCGCGCAACCAGAGATTGTCTGCTTCTTCAACGCGGGCTGCGGCGCATATCGAATCTGTAGCTAGGATTCTCCCGAATTTATTGATATTGGTGTAATTTTGATAAGAAGCGATTAAGGGCTTGTTTGCAAGCTCTAAAAAAAAATTGATAAAAAAAAATGTAGAATTAATTTTTTTTTTAAGTTGATAAGATTCAGTTTTTTTAAAAAAAAAGTGATTTTACACTTTTTTTAGAGTTTGCAAACACACCCTAAGTGAGGTAATGAACTGGGATCCAGATTTAAATTTATAAGCTCTAATGAAATGGAAATCAAAGAAGAAAATCTACACACACTTTTTGCTCTTTATTGGAATGAACTTTCAATAGTTGTTCATGTAAAAAATAAATATGATTATTTATATATAGGTTCAAGAAAGTTACTATATTTACAAATAGGTTCAAAATATTTGCACAGAAAGTATATTTTTTTTTTTTTGCACAGAATCGTATTTTGTTTTCTGCACAGCACCTATTTGTAAATATAGTGACTTTTTTGAACCATATGTAAGTCACCCAAATAAATAAATAAATCACGACAATTATCTTAATTTATCAAAATATTGAGTGAAGAAAGAAAAAGGAAAAAAAAACTACATGAAAACCGTTGATTGTAGCGAGTCCAATGACAGTTGATATGAGATGAGTGATTAGGGATGTCAAAGGGGTGGGGACGGGGGCCCCATCCCCATCCCCGCGGTCGCGGGGAATCCCCGTCCCCGTCCCCGCGAACTTCGCGGGGAAAATTTTATCCACATCCCCGCCCCACTGAGGAACCCGTCCCCGCGGGGAATCCCCGGTCCCCGTATAATATTTTAAATTTTTTTAATTTATCAATTTTTAATAATTATTATTAATAAATATAAATGCAAAATTACAAAATGTACTAATATTTTTAAAATGAATAGTTAAAATCTAAAATAGAAATTTAAAAAATGTTTAAAATACAAATTTAAATTATGTATATAATACAAAATATTAATATAAAATATGTATAAAATTCAAAATACAAATTTAAAATCTAAAAAATATATTAATTACTTTATTAATTTAATTACTTATATTTTATGCATTATATATATAATTTATTCATATATATTTATATGTATAAAAAGTGGACGGGGCCCCGCGGGGAATGGGGAGGGGAATACAATCCCCGTCCCCCGCCCCGCCCCGCCCCCGCCTTCGGGGCAAAAAAATTCCCCATCCCCGTCCCCATCCCCGCTGACATTGGGGATTCCCCGCCCCGTTCGGGGCGGATCCCCGCGGGGACCGGGGATTCCCCGCCCCGCTGCCAAGCCTATGAGTGATGACATTGACCGTCTAATGTGTCATCTTCATAAGTCAAAGTCTTCCAATTTTTTCTTCTTCACTCATTCATTATATTTTTTCGACATATGGAGTTGGTATTTGTCAACTTATGATCACAATAATAAATACTTTTAAAATAAATAATGTACTCTCTATTTTAAGATAATTTTCAATTTTTTTATACGGACATTCCATCTCTTTTTTCACGTCCCAAAATAACTCATACTCATAAAAGTTAATAAAATATATTTTTATATTTTATTATTTAATTTTATATTTATATATTTTATTTTAATAAATATGCGTCCAAGTTAACTATAAAATAAATTTTGAAAAGAAAGGAGTAATTTTTTTCTATAAACTGAAACAAGTAACATAAATTGCAGAACGGGGTGGCCATAATTTGGACGAAGACAAGTCAAACTAAATCAGAAGCAGCCCATATATAAGGTCCAAACTACTACAATATTATGCCCTTTTTCTTTTGGTCCAGGTTATGTGCACCCACTGTTGTTGATACTTCACATACCTGATATAATTTTACTCTGTGATATATATATATATATACAAATATTTTTATAATTCTCAACCAACATATAGATGCACCCACCCATAATCATTTCGAGAACTTCTGTAGATAAAGGAGACTTTTTTTTTTTCTTTAAAAGAAAAATCTACCATTTATCACTTTGTCAATTTTTTTTCCCAATTTTGCATGAATGATCTTCAATCGTTCCCTTTATACAAATTTGATAATGGTTTAACTGCCAAAAACTTTAAAAGAAGCAAATGAATTGAAAAAAAAAATCTTTTAAATTTGAACCTATATTTTTTCAAAAATAAACACGAAACCAACCAAATAATTCGGTAAGGAAATCAAAGAAAAGAAAATATTAAAAAAAAAATATCAAAATATATTTTTCTAAAAGTCATATATTTCAAAAGAATTCCAAAAAAAATCAAAATTTCAAAAATTAAACTTGAAAATTACAACACAACTTTGATTAATAGGAAGAAGAGGAAGGAAAAAATAAATTTTTTGTTAATAGTTAAAAATAATCATTCATAGTGGGTATACTCATCTAATGTGTGCACTACTAACAAAAGTTGTGTATTTTATCTGAGCCTTCTTCTATCTAATAAAGAACATCCTGAACATTTCATTTAAAATAAAGTTTCGGCTCCGTTTACTTTATGGGCCAGGTTATATTCACTCACTTTTGTTGGTAGGCACCCAACTTCTTTTTTCTTCTTCTTTCCAGTCGATTCCATCATGTACATCCATGTTTCTGTTTTCTTCCTTTCTTACCTCTACATTTTATTGGCAAACCGGCGAGCTCGGCCCATCGGATCAAATCGTATTTACAAACCGATCTGGGTTGGCCCATTTTTTAATCGAAACTATAAAAATTGAGTTCAATTCAACCCAAATATCGGGTAGGCCAGACTGGCCTATCGAGCCGGGACAAACTTATCAACTTTTACATATTAACGAGCTCATCGGGCCACGATATATTCACAGTTCAAGCTGGTCCATTTTTAAATCGAGCCTGTAAAAATTGAATTCAGTCCAGTCCAAATATTGGATAGTCCAAGCTGAAATTGCTTAGCTCTAATTATAGCATCCAAATCCAATCATTCCCCATCCATCCCCACCTATTATTAAGTTTAAATTTGAGCCCAAGTTGAATGCAGGAAAGCAAAACAAATTTATTTTATTATATATTTATCAACTTTTCTCCATCTTTCTCTCATTTATGACAAAATTAAATAGTATAAATTTATTTTCTGAAATTATTTTATTTTATTTTAAAATATTCTATAAATATATTTTCGGTAATTTTTTTAATATTTTTTTTTAAGTTATTTAAATCGTTTGTATTTTTCAAAGGATCTAGAGCCTGATCTTGAAAATATTTTAATCTTTTTTCTTTTTAATTCATTTGATTTTTTCAAATTTTATTCAGTCAAAACAATTTTTATATATGGGAAATACGACCAAAGATTATCCTTGCAACATCTAAAACAAAACAATACAAATATTTGTGAAAGTTTTTGTAAAAATAAATCATGTTTTGAGCACCCTTTGAAGGCTTTTCAAAATATGGGGTGTGTTATTTAACACAAGATGAGTGCACACATCGTATAATGAATACATACAAACTCTCTAATTTACCCTTCTTATATGTTAGCTCTCTATTTTTTCTATTTACAATATTAAAATTAACTTATATATATATAAACTTAAATCAACTAACAAAAATAAAATTATATAAAGATTAGAATCTAAAATAATTATAATACACACATTATGTTAATTAATATAATAAAATTAGTAGTATATTATTATTATATAAAATTTTCTTATGGAAGTTGGATCCGTTCCCAACCATCCCACCAATGGGGATAAATATGAAATTATAATAAAAATTATTTCTAACAAAATCTTATAAACAATTTGCCCAAAAAAAAAAGTTGTTTTTTCAACTATGAGAATATAATATATATATATATATATATATATATATATATATATGAAAATTATAATAGTTATTGAAACAATTAATAAATATATAAAATATCATCATTATCCTATTCAATTACCCTTTAATCATCTATCCTTCTCCGTCAATCTTCATACCACAATTAATAAACTTATTTTTTGTTCATTTATTTCCAATAAAATATAACACAAATAATATAATTATTATGAAAACTAACATTATTTAACATATACTTAAGAGTGAAGGAAGGGATACATAAGTTTAATTTTATTCTCATTGTTGTTGTAGAATTTGAAATATATATTAAGCACCCAAGACATCAAGAGCACCCTAGAGATCGATCAGACAGAATATTCTTAATTAAGTCTCAACAATCTTATATGTAATTTAAAATTTAAAATTTGAGTTATGTTCAAAGAACTGCAAAAAAATGTTGTCTTTCAGTAGGACTTGCCTCAACTGCTGCAAAATTTCCTACATATTCAGTATTTTGGGAAAGATATATAACTTGATGTGAATGATCTCACATCATATATATATATATATATATATAGAACACTGAAACTTGTGGCTCTCCCTCACTTTGGCCTAATACCTCCTATTATCATAAGATATTTATGATCTTTGTTCTTAACTGTCCCCGAAAATCCCTGTCATAATTAATTATTTTTGAGTTTACTAGAGAAACAAATATAAATAAATATTGAATGTTATATCTTTTAAATTTCTACAAAATCAGAGATGAAATGAAATTCTTTCATTATTCTTGTCTCATTTTGAACACATGACATTGCATCATATATATATATACTAAATATATATATATATACTAGTTTTGGATTCATTTTCTTTGAGTTAATTCTACCATTTATATGTGCACACACGTTCGACCCAAGTTAAAACAAACAACATTGCATCATACAATGCAACATATTATAATCATAATAAATTAAGTAACAAACTAAAGTCAGTCAATTATAACATACATAACAAAAATAATTATACATGGACGACTAATTAACTAGCTACCCAAAGAAATCATATCCATCATTTGTCGCCACAAAAGGGCCAACATAAGACGCATACAACTCGGACGTCTCCAAATTGGAATTCCCAAGGTGATCATGGTCTCCGGAGCTGGAGGAATTGAAAGAGTTAAAGGATCCACGTACCCTATTGAGCTCGAATTTAAGGCGAGCAACCTCGTCCTTTAGCCTTGCATTATCGACCAGCACGTCTTCAAGGCGTTGCTGGAGCGCCCTGTGGTCGACTTCAATGCCCTGGATCTTGTCGCGGGCGCGCTTGTTTTGGTACCATATCGCCACTTGTCTAGGCGGGACCCCCAGCTCGGTCGCCAGCTGAGCTTTCCTATCGGGCTCGAGCTTGTTGTTGAAGTTGAAACTGGATTCCAATAGCCTCACCTGCTCTTGAGTGAGCCTTTTCTTGTGTTTGTTGGATTGGTTTTTCCGGGGGAATTGGTGATGATGATCCATTGCATAATTGTTGATTCTATTCTATTTTATAAATGGGCCGGGGAGGAGGATTAATTAATTAATGGATATAAATCCGGGGGGATTTATAAACTGCAAAATGGATAGGTAATTGAGCTGTAATGTCAATGACAACTTGAGAGGAAATTTTTGGTGTGGCGTCATTGTCATGCATGAACCGAGTCATCACGTGGGGTTGGCCCCTACGATTGAGCTAATGACAATTTTTATTTTTAATTTATTAATTAATTAATGCTTTTAGTTATATTTATATTAATTTGGTGTTACTATATATAGCTAGCTAGCACTTTTGGATTGTGAATTTGTGATAATGAGATGATATATATATATATATATATGTGTGTGTTTTTTGAATGAAACTCCTTTTCTTTTTTTACTAATTTACAACTACAACTAAAAATGAGGCAAATTTTTAAAAATGAAATAATTGTACTTTTGGATACGAATTATGGGAAGATTATATTGTTATGCTCTTAAATTTAATTGGATGATTTACATATAGGTTCAAGAAAGTCATTATATTTACAAATAGGTTCAAAATATTTGCACAGAAGCACATTTTTTTCTGCACAGCACCTATTTGTAAATATAGTGACTATTTTGAACCTATATGTAAGTCACCCAATTTAATTAGAGTTGACGACAAGTTATATACTTCTGAATAGAATATATTATGTTGACAAGTTAATACTATATTTTATTGAAATAACTAATACAAAACATAGATAAAATGCAAATCGAATTACATGGTAAAATTTGATAGCATATATAATTAAGATTTGGTCTATTAAATTATATCTGTAAAATATTTGTATTTTGTCAATGGTATGGCTTTGGTGCAGATAAGTTCTAGACGATTCAACTCCCAAGTGGCAAGACAATTCAAGACTCAAGACCTAGAAGTAAAAAGGAGAAAACATATATAGAAGAAAAAACTGCCTGTTAATTTAGGCCATATCTCATCATTAATTAATTAAGACCCCTATACTAACATTACAATTTTTGTTAATTTGATACCCGGTAATATGGTACAAAAAATGACAAGTGTGCAATTTTTAAAAAATTTGCACGCTCAATCTAAGTGAGCTTTCGGGTGTGCATTTTAAAAAAATTTGTTCACTTACCCTTCCTTGCAATTTAAAGAGAGAGTGTGTCCTCTTTTTTTTCTCATATAATTAATATTCACCTGGTATATATATGTGGAATTATCAAATATTTTTTTCATCTCAATTTTATTTTTCCATGTTAGTATTCACTCCCTATATATATATGTGTGTGTGAATTACATATATATGATTCTATTAATTATTAGGCAAAGTATGATCAATAATTTTATTTACTTATGTTGAATATTAATACATTTTCATAAACAAACTATATATTTTATTCATTTAAATACTAATAATTAACTTCACATAAGGAAGTATATAATTAAATCGGCTTTGATATCTACAATCAATTTTTGAGATATATCAATACTTACATTAGGGTTTCCCGTTAGTGTAGATTGTTAGATTGAAGCCCATATTAATTGATTTTTGGATGGGTATAGAGTTATAAAAATAATTATAGTAGTACGTAATCTTATACAAATAATTAATAATTTGTGTTGAAGCTGACTAGCATATTATTAGTAATTTCATATTTTCATATGTACATGTTTTGAGGTGTTTTAGTACGATTCCGGAGCAAGGTTAATATACACATAATTATATATAAATCATTTAAAATATCATAGATAGAAACTAAATTAATAAATCAAATACTAGAGAATTTTACTTTTAAAAGACGAACTAAGACTCAATCTGTACCTCCACATGACAACCTTTGGTACTTTAAATTCTCATAGTAGTCCTTAAATTTTCGTACACCATATATCAACTATGATTCTATATTAGTATTTGTATCTCTACTGACTTACTAAAGCCCCCCACCACCCAAATTTTTTTTATAGGATAATGCCACGAGCTCATTTTGTATGTATTTTTTAATAATATAAATTATTTTAAAAAATAATTTTGTATAATAAAAATATTTAATGATTTAGTAATATAAACTTGCTGATTTATTGGACCTAGAGATCCATGCAAGAAATTCTACAATTAGTCTTGCAATTGTCAGCAAATAATTTAAAGAGTGACATTAATTAAAAGTTAATGATCTACTAGAAATGTCAACTGGTCAATCGCGCCGATAATAAATTGCCCTGCGACTATCATTCATATTTTTCCTAAAGCTCAAACTTAGGTTTTGAATTTTATGCACAAAATGAAAATGTACTATCTGCCTAAGCACTGCATAATTAATCTTCATCAGACAATAACTTTATGATCTTAATTAAATTTCCATTTCTGAACAAGAAATAACCATTCAAATTCTGATCGCATGAATAGGTTTCCTAAATAATCTGCTATAAAAAAAAATTAAAAGAATTCCAACAACAAATTAATTAATTAATTAGTAACCTAAATAATTGGTGGATTAGAGTTCCAACGACAAAGCTAAACAAAATGTTGGTAACTATATTTGTGGATGAAACTAAGATTTCAAAACAAATCTATTTCCTCACGGTTGTTTATTCATAATTCAGGCTGAACCCATTAAAAAAGTTTGAACAAAAATTAGATTTTGTATGAAGATTTAACTCTACACTTAAAATTCAGATTGTAATTGAGAGCATTGTCCAGTCTTATAAGCTCACTCAAGACCACACACTATCAATGTGGGATAGATTTAATAATATAAATTAGTCAAGTGTGAATAGAGCTCCACTACTCTAAATTCTGAATCTTGTGGTGGTCCCCTTTGTGGTTGGATAGTAGTTTTTCTTTTGTGGAAATTGCAGTTTTAAATTACAGTTCCAGGTAGTCCATTTCTTATAACAGTTGAAGTTCTGATTTATAACGAGACGAAACAATGTATCGTATAGAATTCACACGAGACCTACTCTTTCTATGCAGATTCCATTTGGTAAAATCAAATAAGTATAACGTACGCCAAGGTGGAGAATGATATGTGGAAGGGGAGAGGTGATAGTCCCCACAAGAAAGACTTTATAAGCAGAGAAAGATGAGCTGATTTTCAACATCATGGAATTGTGGGGCACAAATTGGCATATAATATTTATCCAAAGTTGTATAAATCCACCAATATTCAAGATTTGGCTTTCACCTGAAAGTGCATGAACTTAGTGCTAAATGTGCATAAATGCAGCCCCTTAACACAACTGGACAATGTTTCAAGTCATAATATTGTCACTGCTTAATAGCAAGTGGACTGCAGTTGCTCAGCTACTCATTAATTCATTCCTACCATTTTCCTCTGTTTTATATCCTTCAATTAATTCTAGCCTCAGAAATAATAAATTTGGAGTATTTTCTAAAATCATATTTGTAATAAAAGTTCATTGATATTGTTTTCAGAAGGAGCAAAACTAATTATACATGTAGTAAAATATACTTATGGGAAATAATTGTATATAGGTGCCTCATTTTAAGATTTTGTCACAAATAAAAGTCTCTTTACAATTGTCTTAGACAGAGTTCCTCCTTTTTTAAAAATATATATATGTACTTGTTTCAAATAAAATTGTAAGACTAAATCCAGGAATTATAAAACGAAATATACCTAGATTTTAGCAAAACTGTAGGGTTCAAATCTTCTTTTCTTTTGTTCAATAAAATATGATACACATATTA
The DNA here is from genome assembly GCA_026898435.1 of Prunella vulgaris. Classification (NCBI taxonomy): domain Eukaryota; kingdom Viridiplantae; phylum Streptophyta; class Magnoliopsida; order Lamiales; family Lamiaceae; genus Prunella; species Prunella vulgaris. The sequence goes on from JAPKLY010000051.1 coordinate 292,310, forward strand.
GTGACAATATTAAACTAAGAATTATGTAAGAAGTACTTTAGGGAAATTAATTCAATACCTACTATTAGTTCCAATTTTTAAATGAGAGATAATCTTTTCATGATATTAGAGTATATGCTTGCACGATGTGTATTGATTCAACATCTCTCTACAATTTCAAATTTTTAAGTGAGACTAAATTCTTTCTAAGATAAAATTTTAAAAGGACCTCTCGATATGTAAATTCTTAGGAATTGTGACCTTGAAATTTAAACTACGACAAATTTTACCAAAAAATATAAAATAAAATAACAAGATTGTGAAAATCTGGTTTGTAGCCTTAGGGGATGTTCTTTATATTTTAAGTGGCTTTTAAAAATCGTATTTAAAAACTAGTGATTTTTAAAATTTATTGAATTTTGAAATTTGCTTTTTTTTTAGTAGAGCATGTTCTAACTTTATGATGTAAGAAAAAATAAAAAATAAAAAATATATTGGGTGAAGTAAAAAATATAATAATAATTAATTGATATGTTATTTTTAAAACTTAAACGAAAACGAATTATAGATTTTAAATTAAAAAAAATAACTCTGGAATGGGCCACATTATTTTATGTTAGGCACAATGGGCCACTTTATTTTGTTGGGCTGGAACCATATCAGGTGTGATTAGGGATCCGGATATTTTCACCTCCATAATTGAGTTGTTCACCCCCTTGGTCACTTTACCACCGTATATTTTTTGTTCACCACCTATAATTTCTCAAAATTAATCCTTATCATTATATCAATAAATTTGTTTTGCAAATTCACCCCCCCTCAATCTAGTTTGGAATTAATTAATTACACTTAAAAAGTATAATTGTCCTATTAAATTTTAGTTTAGGAATAATTTTGGAGGGTGTGGGGGTGAACAACTCAATTATGAGGGGAAAATATCTTGATCCTTACATGAGGTACCGCATTCATAATTCAAACCCAAGTTTTATTGACAATTTAGTCATGTAAAAAATGGATAATTCTATATAAATACACCACCTTTTACTCAACTTTCAATTTAATCATGAGCTTCACGATTATTGTAAAAAATCTCAATCTTTTAAAAAGTTTCAATTCGATACACTTTTTTTTCTGGCTAGCAACTGATGACTTGTCTCGCAGGAGCGCGTGAAATGTTGTCACGCTGGCGTACACGTGTGAAATACTTTTTTGGTTAATTCTATATACATACACCACCTTTTACTCAACTTTCAGTTTAATCATGAGTTCACGATTATTATAAAATATTCCAACCTTTTAAAGAGTTTCAATTCGATACACTTTTTTTTTCGGCCAGCAACTAAGGACGTGTCTCGCCGGAGCGCGTGAAATGTTGTCACGCTGGCGTACATGTGTGAAATTACTTTTTTATATTTTTTTTTTCCACATCATATGTTATATATATATATATATATAATAAAAAAAATTATATTAATTTTTTTTTTTTGAATGAGGAATACTATAAAAAAAACGTTTTCCACCATATTCAAGAGGGACTTGAAAAAATTGTGTTAATGGAACCGAATATTACCACTTAATTCTATATAAATACACCACCTTTTATGGTTTTGATATTCGGTACCATTAACACAATTTTTTCAAGTCCCTCTTGAATATGATGGAAAAAGTTTTTTTCCATAGTATTTCTCATTCAAAAAATATTTTTTAATATAAAATTTTGTTATTTTTTTTATATATAATATATGATGTGAAAAAAATAAAATATAAAAAAGTAATTTCACATGTGTACGCCAGCGTGACAACATTTCACGCGCTCCGGCGAGACACGTCATCAGTTGCTGGCCGGAAAAAAAAGTGTATCGAATTGAAACTCTTTAAAAGGTTGGGATTTTTTATAATAATCGTGAACTCAGAATTAAATTGAAAGTTGAGTAAAATGTGGTGTATTTATATAGAATTGACCAAAAAAGTATTTCGCACGTGTACGCCAGCGTGGCAACATTTCACGCTCTCCGACGAGACACGTCATCAGTTGCTGGCCGGAAAAAAAAGTGTATTGAATTGAAACTTTTTAAAAAGTTGGGATTTTTTACAATAATCGTGAAACTCAGGATTAAATTGAAAGTTGAATAAAAGGTGGTGTATTTATATAGAATTAACCCTTTAAAAAAAATAGGCAAAGTTGATGAAAAGCAAGCAAAATTGATCGTAAAGCCCATGAAAGTCTACTTCATCACATTTTTTTTCTGAACAATTTTTTTTGTATGTCCATCAGTTCCACATTTAAATTTCTTTCATCTTGTGTTAGCGCTAAAGATCAATTCTAAAATGCAAAATTCATATTCCAAGAGTATCCACTATCCAACGTTGACATTATATTAAGTGATAATTTGGCAAAAAACACTATTTGATCATTATACATATATACACACAAATAATATATATATATATATATATATACACACAATAAATTTACAAAATTTAACTAATAAATTTATATATGTCATTTACCTTTGCCATCATATTTGGCGGGCGGGTTAAAAAGAAAGGAGGAAAGCAACACACACGCACCCACATAGGTGTGTGTGAGAGATAGATTGAAAGGGGTGTTATATGTTATTGTTTGCTGCACTGTATTCTTTTCAAATTCAAAGTTTATTATGCTGCTGAGAAGGCTTTGTTTCAAGAAATATGAAAATTTCCTCTCTGTCTTTCTCTCTCACTCTCATAATTGCATTGTCTTGTCCTTAAGTTGTTATTGTCTCATATTAGAGTCATCTGCTCCCAGAAAGGGAAAAGACTTTTACATTCGGTACAACTTCTCGACTTTTTCTTTTAATCATCTGCATTGATTCTTTTTTGGAATTTATTGTTGTTGTTGTGTTGGGTTGAAAACTGGCATTGGCATTTTTTTTTTATTTACCTAACTCATTTCAGGAAAAACAAACAAACAAATCTGTAGCATTGATGTATTCCTGTCGTGGTTTATCAGACGAAGAATACTCGCATATTGGAGATAAATGTGATATTGGATTCATTGACTTTGAATACTGTAAATCTCTTTATAACTACAACACTTCCGAGGAAAGTCAAATAGTCAACATTCTTGTTCCATTTCCTTTATCCAATGGAAACCTCAATCTGGAGTCGCCGGAGAAACAATGTTTGACTCAATCACGCTAAAGAACACCATTGACGAGCCTTTAGATCTTTGGTCGGTCAGTATCTACGATGCTAAACCTGAGAATTCATTCACGCTTTCAATAATGAAGCCTCTAACTTCTGATGATGACGTTTATTACATCAAAGTGTTTATGGAAGCATCCACCTTGGAAGATCGAGTGTTGAGAGCAGATCAAGATTTGACAATCTGGCTTTCGTGCAATCTTTAGAAAATTAGTACGTAGTGGTGAGATTTCAATTATTCAGTGACATATTTGTATTAAATCTTAGTATTTGATAGTAAATACTTAAAAATAGATTATTTTTGTATCCTTATTTGATAGGGTGTAGTTGGTATGATTTAATATTTATTTCTAATATTCTAAATTTTTTATTGTTGCTTGGTAGAAAATATATGTGTTAATATTTCAGCAAAAATTATTTTCAATTACTAACACTTCTTCCCACACATATGCCCACATTTTTATGTGCACACATTCTTCTCAGGTTACTTTATCTTGAATCATGTTCCATCTTTTATTTTTCTGACACTTGTAAATGAGTAAGTGCATAATATAATTAAAGTATATTTTTAAATAATCAGTGCATAATATAATTAAAGTATACTTTTAAATAATATTGATTATTAGAATTATTGGGTTAATTGTTATGAGATACAATGTGTCTATAGTTTCTACTCTGTAATGCCAACGACTTTTTTATTTACTGGGAAGACAAAGTAAGAAAGGTTATACCAATCATACCCCTACGTTTGAAAAATGGCGGAGTTGCAACTGAAAAAGTTTTCCTGCTTTCATCAATCAATCAAACAAATGTCATGACACAAAAGTCTTATCTTGGGTAAAACGACATTCACAAAATAAAGATCATAGATAGACAAGCAATTGGACTTAAATATTCATAAACAAGTTCAAATCTATTAATTGTTAAAGTTCAATTGAAAAATTGTTAAGTTCAACATAAAAGTTCAAATCACACTTTCCTACTCTCACGTCTCCTCGGGCCTCTCTCCATCCACCTCACGTTTTATTTTACAACATGTCAAAACAACTTTTAATTTTATTTTAATAAACACAATAGTTATACACACAATTTTTAACTTTTATTATTTTATAATTTTAATTTAAAAAGTTATTGTTTTATGAATTCATTTTCCCTTTTATAATAATTTAAAACTTAAACTTTTAATATTTATTGTTATAATAATATTTTTACATAAAATTTAAAAAATATATATATGGATGAGTTCAGTCACATAAGTTCAAAAAAGGAAGTAAAAATTCAATTTAAATAATTGATAAGTTCAATTATAAATTGTTTACAAGTTCAAATTTATGATACCAAACACATCAAAAAATTATGTGTATAAATTAGATCTGCCCCTGATGAACCCCTCAATGAAAATACATAAAAAAATTGAAAATATTTAGTATTTTTAAAAGATTAAAGAGAGAGAGAGAGAGTCATGTTCCTAACATATAGAAACATATTGCAACTCCTAAAAAAAAACATACTGCAACTAACTATCTAATTATCCCTCACGGTGTCCGGTGGTGGTTGTTGGAGACAGCTCCTGTCCCTGGTGGAGACAGTCGTGGCTTGCGTGTTGGTGTTGGCGTGAAACGCCGGTGGACAGCAGCTTGATTCTGCGAGAGTGGGATGACAGAGGTAGGATCGAATGCTTGCAGCGGTTTCATTGAGAGCAATTGCTTGTGGTGGAGATTGATTCACTGCGGCGAGATGCACAATTTCTGGTTGAATTTTGATTTGGTGTCGAATGAACGGTGGTTGAGCATGAATAATTTTTTTTTTAGGGATTGTGGAGGTATAATAAAGGGGGGGTGGGGGTGGGAGGTTATTTATTGAAATTGAGTGGGTGAGGTTATTTATGTGGAGGAAGGGAGAGATGAGAGATGAAAGTGAGTGGGTGGGGTTATTGACGTGGAAGAAGGGAGAGAGGAGAGATGATTTGGTTAGACTTTGAGGTAGAGGCTAATAGTGGGGTGGGAAGACGTGAAAATAGGGTAATTAGCCTAGGAAATAGATGATTGTTGGCTACTAGTAAATATTACTCCCCTGTCCCAAGATAAATTTCACACTTTCCTTATATGGATGTCTCAACTCTTTCTTCATACTCCAAAAAAGGAAACAACTCACACTCACAAAAGTCAATAAAGTACACTTTTTATATTTTATTATTTAACTTCACACTCACATACTTCACTTTTTCTTAATATACGTGAAACTCCACCTATGAAGAAAATGTTGGAACGGAGGGAGTACAATTGATGTTGCCTAGGAGTTAAAAGTGGAAAAAAAGTGTATCCCAGGGACAATTTCCCATAATTATTTTACTATATGCAACTAGCTAGTAACACCTTAAAAAATAATTAGTAATACTTTAATTGAAAAAAAGTACAGTACGACGTGTACTGTGTATTTTATAATAAAAAATAAACTTAAATGTTTCAGTGCATGACATGCGCATGATGCATACTTAAAAGAATTCTGCATCATTTAAAAGTCTAAACTTGTAAAAAAAGTGTGAAATTTATTTATTTAATTTCTTTAACACTCTACCCCATTCATGAACTGAACTCTCAATTTTTCCTCTTTGCGGAGGCCCATATGGATATAATTGATTTCAGTAGGAATCAAACTCTTGATATTGGTCGAGTTTAAACTCTGATACCATGAAAGAATTTTTCCTCATCTAAAAATCCGAACTTATAGAAGAGTGTGAAATCAATTCATTTATTTAATTTCTTAAAATATATTAGAATTTGTGTAATTATTATTTTTAAAAGGTTTGATTTGTATTACAAAAATATTAATTTATTAGTATAAATTATTTTTATTGAAAAATAATGAGTTATAATGAGAATTATGGAATAATGAATTATAATGGAGATTATGGTTAAAAGTTGACTATATAACTAGTATAAAGAGTGTTTACTTATTAATAGACTCTTGTTTGTTATGATATTAATTTATGTAATTTTATTAAAAGAAATATGGATAAGTGAATTATAATACTAGAGATAAAATATTTATGTGCATATTGTACATTATATACAATCAATATTATTATTGTAAGAATTAATGTTATTGTTTTCAAAGAACTAATACTATTGTTTAATAGGTAAGTTGCACAAGATATATAGTATAATATATTCTGTATGTGCTCAAATTACCTCATACAAATCCAATTTAATCTTTATTGGTTGATTTTGTTGATAATATATGTCATGTATAAATTATTCTTAATACATACCAACGCAATATTTATTTTTGCGAAAATAAAGTTACATACAGAAAGAAGAGTCCGGATCCTCTCTATTTCTTTGTGTAAATTTCTCCTAAAGTTAGAAGAGATAGACACAATACATGGAGTGTGATCATTATCTGGGTCGCATAAATATGTATTTTTATTAATTATTTTAATTTTTGTGTTTATCTCTCTCCAAAATTCACAGAAAATGAAGAGGAAAGAAATGGAGAGGACCGTGGGTCAAAAAGTAAGTAGTGCTTGTTTCGAAGTATTCAATGTGAACATGAATGAATTTTTTTCCCTTCACACTTAAATATGTTAGATGAGTGATTATTTCTATAATGACTGAATTAATATTATTAAGTTCTAATTTTAAAATAAATAGACAAAGAAGAAAGATATTCAATATAATATAGAGGAATTATTATAAGAAAAGAAATAATAATAATGAGCAACACTTGTGTAGAAATTTCTACCGTAAAAATATCTATTTTTTAAAAATTCGCGGATCTAATCCGGGTCGGGTCAGATTTGGACATTTTTTTTCAAAATTCGCACAATTTGTAGTTCCAGGTTTTTTCGCTCCCAGATATGTTACAATTTGGACAAATGCGTGTTACAATTAGGCAAAATCTGTGTTACTAATTCTTAAAAAATTAATTTTTTGTACTTTTCAAGTAACAGTAAAGAAAATATATATTTGTGTATACAGTAACACACATTTACTCTAATTGTAACACATATTTGCAGTAACACACATTTATTCTAATTGTAATACACATTTACTCTAATTGTAACACACATTTACTCTAGATGTAACACACATTTGCAGTAACACAAATTTACTCCAATTGCAACATAAATTTGCAGTAATACATATTTACTCTAATTGTAACACATATTTGTTCCTCAATTTGTGTTATTATATGAGCATATATGAGTTATTATAGGATAAAATGTATTTTTATTAAGAATAAATATGTGTTACACATACAATGTAACATATACATGTGTTACATTGCATGAAAAATATTTACTTCTACAAAAATAAATGAATATGTGTAGAAAACAACATTTAATCTGGTTGTAACACACGTTTTGCCTTAAAGTAACATGCATTTGCCCAAACTGTAACATACCTGAGAGCGAAATCACAAGCTGCGCGAATCTTGGATAAAAATACTCAAATTCGACCCGACCCGGTTTAGACCGACGAATTTTAAAAAATGAATATTTCTACGGATCTAATTTGTATATAAGTTTTTGTCAATAATAATAATCAAAAGACAGAATGATTATCCTATTTAGAAAAAAATTGCAGTGTAATTCTTATTTTGTGCTAATTAAGTACTACGACTAACTTAATTATATATGAATTAGGTGCATCATATAATTTAAGTATATTTTTAAAAGTTATGTTTTTTTTTTAATGAAAAATACCACTATTACAATTTGACAAGTGTTAACCTTTTAGAATAATAAGAATATTTTTTTAATGATAATTGATATAATTTTTTTAAAATACAGGTGTATATATTTATCTCTATTTTTATTTGCGTCCTTAAATGTAAAGAACATATTTTCATCCCTCAAAGTTATAATCGGAAATTCGAACCATCAATATATTTTAGGATGTTCATGCAAGGACAAAGTTATGTATTAAAATTATTGATGATAAATTTATCACGAAACAATTTTAAAGTATCAGTCATTTTATTAAAATATCAAAATATTTATTAAGAGTATAAAAAATTGAGTAAGTGATATTATTATAAATTTTTTGATTAAAATATTTAATATAATTTTTTTAATATTCGTGTTTAAATTTTCAATACTTTTAAAACAATTTTATAAATGTAAACACTCCTTTTCCGGAGGGTATTATTAAAATGCCTTAATTTTGTATGTATTATGTGCACCGTGCAATTCAAGTGTAATTTTAAAAAGTTACATTATTTATTAATGAAAAGTCACACATAATATTACTGAAAAGTCATACGTATAATTACTAAAAAATGTATCTTAAAATATACTTTTCAATAATAATATGTGTGACTTTTCAGCTGTATTTTATATTCCATCTGTCCTTAAACACATTTCACACTATTTTTTACACACTTTTTAAAAAAATTGTGTAAAAGTTAGAGTATTGAGGGTGATGTGCAAAGTTATATTATTAAAAAAAATAAAATTTGTTGGATTGAGTGAAAAAATAATGTAATTTTTTTTATAAATATGTGAATATTATGAAAATAAAATTAAAATAATTATTTTTTTATTTTTAGGTGTGCAAGTCGAAAAAGAAAGTGTAGAAAATACTAAGGGGGCGCTTGGTATGGAAATCTTTCAATGGTAATGAGAATTGAGATATAATTGTAGTAATTATAGTAGCAAATTAGAACAAATGAGATACATAATATTGTTTTTCTTCCTAAAAAAGGTAATCAACACCCCCATTTGATTACCCCCTCTTCACCTTGTAATCATCCTCCTCAATCAATCCCCAATATCACAACCAACATCTTTATTTTTTGTCCACTTTTTCCAAAATTGGAGCACAACACTATTGATATAACCACCATAAATACAAACACACATTTAACATATATAGGGCAAAAAAAGAAAATGAAATTTCATTCCCATTACCATTGAAGAATTTGAAACAAGCGCCCCCTAAGATTACTAAAATAATTACAGAATTACAGGTGGTTTAGTTCGCAATTCCTTGTGATCCAAGCTGTCACTAGTTCAGAGACCATATCAATTTCCTGAAATACCCTTCCGTCTCCTAGTAATTTGGGACATGCCACACACGATAGCTTTGCCTTTCCTCCTTTCTTTCCTTTTCTCTCTTTTCCCTCTCTCCTATTTAAAAACCTCACACTCCCTTTTCCCTTTTTTTGATCTCTCCCCCATTTGAAAATCATATCAAAGATCAAGAAAATTAAGCGGTGAATATGATGCGACTGTTCACCAGAAGCCCAGCCGGAGATTCTCCGCAAACGGCGTCTCCGCCCACTCCTCTCCCGGCGGCTTCCGCCAATATGTCAGCCGGACCAGCAAGGCCGATTCGTCTTGTGTACACAGACGAGAAGGGAAAGTTCCACTTGGACCCGGAGGCGGTGGCTTTGCTTCAGTTGGTGAAGCAACCCATCGGCGTGGTCTCGGTTTGTGGTCGCGCTCGCCAGGGAAAGAGTTACATTTTAAATCAGGTAAATTTGCTTAAAGGGTTTGAATAAATTATGGGTGTGTTGTGGTGTAATTTTGTGTTTTAGGCTTTCTGTAGTTACAAGAGACTTGTAGGACAACGACTCTCTAATTGCTTCTACCTTCTTACGCGGTCGATTTGCTTTTTCTTGCGCATTAGGGCTTTGGTTCATTAATTTTGATAGAAATTAGGGTTTTGGGCTTAATGCTTGGTGAGCGATGAGTTTTTTTTGTCTTTGCTAGTTTGGGCACTGTTTTATATCTATACCATTGAGCTACAGAGGGGTTTTATTTAATTTTTTCGTTTTTTGCGGATTGTGGCAAGTTCAGTTCTAACCTTCTATTGGAGCTGGTTAATTTTTTTTTTTTGATATTGAGGTGCCATTAACACTCATATCAAATTGTGAAATACTTGTTATTTTTTGTTAAACTGGCAACAGCTGGTTTATAATATCCTTAATTCCTTATAAATTGTCTAATGTAGGTGCCCTGGTTGCCGGACTCTAATGTTGTCACATTTTTTTTAATTATTTATTCTCTCTCCCTCTCACCTCCCTTAAATTTAAAGGTCCATAAAACTGTGTATGCACTTGAAAAAAAAAACCCCAATTACAAATGTGTGGGTTACAATGTGAAGCGTCATTCTGATTCATGCTTCGATGTGAAGTTCTAACTCTTGGCTTAAAATGTGAACCTCATTCTGACACTTTACAGCAATGAACTGTATTCTAACTTTGTACTGATGATATAAAGCCTAAGCAGTTGTGTGATTAGCTTTAATCCCAATGATTGGATTATGCTACATGAATCAATAATTGAACCATGATGGTTGCGTTCATGAATTAATCTTCTCCACGTGCCTCTCTCTTTAAGTAGATCTTCGTTAACCCTTTAGTGTCCAAATCTTTACATATGACTTCTAGCCATGTTACATCTTCTTTACTCACTGCTCTTCTAAAAGAACACAAGTTAATCAACTCCACATGAAGAACAGGTGCACTTATAGATCTCCATCGTACATGCTCAAAACATCGTAGATGATGCTCTTGCATCTTCTCTTCAATGGCTGGTACACCTAACATAGAACGAATTTATTTGCTCGTCACTCTCTCTGTCCTGGTTTTATCATCTTCTAATCAAGAGAGAGTCACCCGATAATATAGAGGTTTTGGATATCACTTTGATGTTTCGGTAAATTTCTTAGCACTCCTGAAAGATGTTATGGACTATATATTAGATCAGCAGTAAGCAACACATTCCTTAATTTTTTTTTTCAAAAGTTAGTATGTCAATCAAGATTTTTATCATCTTTGCAGAAGCCTTCTAATGCAGGAGTTGAAAGTTTAACTGTACTTTTTTAATTATTACATATTATTGGTTAGGTTCTGACATAAATTTCTACAGCTTCTTGGGAGGAGCAGTGGCTTTCAAGTGGCTTCTACACATCGTCCTTGTACTAAAGGACTTTGGTTATGGAGTACACCAATAAGGAGAACTGCTCTAGATGGAACAGAATACAGCCTTTTACTCTTGGACTCGGAAGGAATTGATGCTTATGACCAAACAGTGAGATTTTGATTATTTGGTTATAGTTAATTTTACAGCCGTCTGTGTTATTGTTTCATGATTATCCGATCAGGTCATCTCTATTATTCCGGAATGATATCTTTCACTCGTGCTTTCTAGTGAACTTATTTGACTGTTCCTGATCTGCAACTATTGGTGATCTTGAAGTGCTATGCATATTATTCTTTTTGTGACCACGTGTGTTTTCTTATTTATTTTTTTCTCTTTGTACTTTATAATTTGACAGGGAACATACAGTACACAGATATTCTCATTGGCTGTTCTCTTATCTAGCATGTTCATATATAACCAGGTTAATCTAATTTTGAAGTTGCTGTATATTGAACATAATAGTTTATACTAAAGAAACAGAGGTTAACTGATTCTGTGATTCTTTCACCCAGATGGGGGGTATTGATGAGGCTGCACTTGATCGCCTCTCTCTTGTGACCGAGATGACTAAGCATATTCGTGTCAGAGCTTCTGGTGGTAGGAGTACAGCTTCTGAGCTGGGGCAGTTCTCCCCAATCTTTGTTTGGCTTCTGAGGGTAAAACTTCACACTTTCCCTTTTTGTCCGTCCCACACTCTTCTCACGCCTAAAGTGGAAATACAACTCAATTATCACACACTTACAATACCATTCTATATTAAAAAAAACCCTAAAAAAGCCACTTTTCAGCAACTTTTCTCAAGAAGTGTTGTCACATTAGGTGCGAAGACTAATGTGGGAGGGAAGGAGTACAATATAGATCCCCATATCTGATACTAAAACTTCAGTAGCGGATATTTAATTTGTCGGAATTTGAATATTTCAGTACGATGTTATGATTTGCAGTTACTCGAAGAGTGCATACTATAATAATCTCAAATGCTAACTGCAGGATTTTTATCTGGACTTAGTGGAGGACAACCGCAAAATTACTCCACGTGACTACCTGGAGCTTGCTCTGCGACCAGTTGAAGGAGGCAGGAGGGATGTGGCTGCCAAGAATGAGGTCATATTCATTTTTTGTCCTTGTCCCTTAATTTTCTTTTTACATGGAATCTATATCGATATGATTGTTATGTAATCATTAATAATGTCATTTGGTACAAGTTCAAATTTATTGAGTCTTGTGGTTTGACAATTTTGACTAGATACGAGAGTCCATCAGAGCTCTGTTTCCCGACAGAGAATGCTATACACTTGTACGACCTCTAAGCAACGAGAACGATCTTCAGCGACTTGATCAGATTCCAGTGAGTCCGTTTATAGTTGTCTATGTTTCTACATTTTGGATACATAGTTATGGTCTCATGTGTAATCTTCTCTACTTATGATGATTTATCATGCAGCTGGACAAACTAAGGCCAGAGTTTAAATCTGGTTTAGATTCGTTAACGAGATATGTTTTTGAGAGGACAAGACCGAAGCAAATGGGTGCAACTGTGATGACAGGGCCCATTTTTGCTCGTATTACTCAATCATTCATTGATGCTCTTAATAATGGGGCAGTTCCTACCATAACTTCTTCGTGGCAGGTTAGTATGATTTTTAAGTATATGTTTGTTGTTTACATCTTCTGCTTCCCTTCTATTTTTTAATGTTGAACCCATACTTACAATCTTCACCACTACGTATTTTTGCAATTCTTGTTTTTTGTTAATTTCCTATTAACACGAAAAATCATTTCCTCGAATGCTGTAGTACATGTGAATACTAGTGAAGTTCAGTGGCATTTATTAATAATGCTCCACTACTAGGAACCACAATTATAATTTTGGTCCAGATTATTTTATAAATTAAACATACCATGTGATATGAAGAGTTGGGATGAATCTGAACTATTCACCTCTTTGTTAGAAATGTTAAACAAGTTAAGGCTCAAAGAGCTGGGCTGTTAGCCCCTAAAAATATGTAGGGTTATGGCTCCATCTAAATGCATGAAACCAGGTTCAAGTACATTCTGCTTTTAAAGCAGTTTCTTCCAGCAAAATCTCCTTTTCCCTGCCCAAGAGCTGATTTAGATATGGAAGAGTTTTTTTCCGAACCTAGAAATTCATGTAATTAGAGTTTTTGACACAATAATTCAAGATAGTCACTTACCTATGCAAGTGCCACATTGGGATCTCTTTGTGATGTACAGCGCTTTGAAATTGTTTACTTAAAATTTGCATGGACATTTTGTACTTCTACGCGGTAGTCTTTACATCTTATTTAAATTTATAACTTAAATTTTCTAAAGTTTCAGTGCGACACACAGTACTGAAGTTTATGGCCTGTGTGTTTTAAAATCTCTAATATCTATTATTGCTTAATGCTGTCTTGAGTCCTTGTTATCTCGTGATGCTATATTCTGTTTGCTGTAAAGGAGTGCATACCTTCAAGTGATATTTTAAAAAAAAAAAATTTATCTTTACCAATTTCCTTCTTTTTTTTTTTCTTTTTTTTACTTCAGAGTGTTGAGGAATCTGAATGCCAGAGAGCGTATGAATCGGGTACTGAAGTTTATATGTCTTCCTTCGACCGTTCCAAACCTCCGGAGGAAGTAAGTACTGTTGTTGTTGAAGTTTTTTGTTGTTTTCTATTTATTTTCTTACGTAAATTTGGGGTCTTGTAGGCTGCACTGAGAGAGGCACATGAAGATGCAGTTCAGAAGTCCATGGCCACATTTAATGACATTGCTGTGGGTGCTGGTACAGTTAGGCAAAAATATGAAAAGCGTCTTCAGAGTTTCTTCAAAAAGGCATTTGAGGTAAATGTTTTTCCCATGTTGAATCTTTGTGGAATAATGAGGATTTATTAGGCTAATATTGTAAGCAGATGCTGCTTGTAATAAAATATATTGTGTGTTCCTCTTGTTTTTAATTTGTAGTAGATTTTATTCTTAAATTGAGTTGTTGGATTCTTCAAATACCCAATATCTCATGATATTGGTACCAAAACTCAGTGGTGTTTGCCAATTATCTTATTTATGTATAAAGTAAGTCTTTCTTACTTTCTAGACAGATAGCTCTAAGCTTCTAACATCTTATCTGGAAAGCTTATAATATATTTCTAAAAGTAAAAATTACTATATAATATATTTCTAAAAGTAAAAATTACCAACTAGTTTCAGAGTAGCTTCTTCTATTTCAGTTGCGTATAAATAATTAACTAGTATCAAAGTTTCTTCTTCTATATCAGCTGCACATGTTTAATGTTTTAATTAAATATATTGCAAGATTAATTTTGTTATGGAACTCTAGAAAGGTCATTGTGCTTTCAACCTAATTGGTACTTTTCTTCAATGTAATTGATTAAGAATTGATGTTAATTGCAGGATATTAAGAAAGATGCTTACAGGGAGGCTTATCTGCAATGTACAAGAACCATAGAAAATATGGGAAGGGAGCTGAGAACTGCTTGCCATGCTCCTGCTGCAACAATAGACACTGTTCTGAAGGCAAGTTCACATTGTTGAACAATGTTTGTTCTAAAAATACTTTATCTTTAAATTCTTTACCTAGATTGTGTAATCATATGCAAAAGTTTCTCTTATGAGTTTATCAGATTTTTGAGTTCCCTCACACTATATATGGTCAAACTTTAAAATATCTCTCATACAGTTATGTTGTATTATTTAAAATTCCAAAATCATATTACTTATTTTTTGTACATGTTTACTTTATCTTCTATGTTTTCCCCCCACAACTAAACAAATTAAGAACTTGACACACTGAACTTGTATCTCTAATTTTGAATCTAATACATAACTCTAATTTTGTGTTCAGTTACCATTTCCACAATTTCTTGCAAATTACACTACTGTTGCTCTTACAGGTTCTTGATGGACTGTTAGCCCAGTATGAAGCTTCTTGTCATGGACCAGAGAAGTGGCAGAAAGCTGTTGCTTTTCTTCGGCAAAGGTTCGTGTGTGGTATCCTTAATCTTCATTATGTTTGGTTCGATCCTAAGGTTGTATATAACGTCATTTCCTCTCCAGTTTGGAAGGTCCCCTTCTTGACTTCATAAAGAGGCAAATTGACCAGATTGGGTCAGAAAAGAGTTCTCTTGCTTTGAAATGTCGTTCAATCGAGAGCAAGGTGGAATTGCTTAACCGACAACTGGAAGCAACTGAAAAATATAAATCTGAATATGTGAAGCGTTACGAAGATGCAATCAAGGACAAAAATAAAATCACAGAGGATTACATGAGCCGCATAAACAATTTGCAAAAAAAATGTAGCTCGGTAGACGAGAAATCCTCTAATTTGTCAAAAGCACTCGATACAGCACGGCAGGAATGTACAGATTGGAAAAGAAAATATGAGTTGGTTTTATCAAATCAGAAAGCCGAAGAGGAGCAGTTTGCTGCAGAAGTTGCAATGCTCAGATCGAAAAGTTCTGCTGCTGAAGCAAGATTAGCAGCAGCTCAGGAGAAAGCTCAATCTGCTGAGGAAGAGGCAGAAGAGTGGAAGCGTAAGTATGATATTGCTGTCAGAGAAACAAAAAGTGCTCTGGAGAAAGCTGCTGCTATCCAAGAGCGCACAAGTTATCAATCACAATCAAGAGAAGCTGCTTTAAGAGAAGAATTCTCCAGTGCATTGTCTGAAAAGGTGCACACCATTTTCTGTGCTTTCTCTCTATTATCATGGATACATACTCTGTGTGTGTGTATGTTTCGCTTGGAACAATTCATATTGGTATGTATTTGAATACAGAGGCTCCTTTCTCTATTTAAAGATTCTAAGAGTAGTTTTCTATATATTTTCAGGATGATGAAATAAAAGAAAAGGCCACAAAAATTGAGCAAGCTGAGCAGCGTTTGACAACTTTGAGTTTGGAATTGAAGGTGAGATTTGAACAAATAATGTCTATATAGTTATCTGTGTGCTATTGTTTTGTGCTTATTCCTCCCTTCAATAGTTTAATTACATTTAGGATGTGGCTACAAACATGTCCTGTCTCGTGCTTGACAATTTTGTTTATTTTCATTGCAATGATTAGTAATTGATCATATAATCTGTTCCATAAAGCAGTTATATGCTTAAGCTAGCCAGCTAGGGAATTATAGATTCTTGCATCTTGGAAAACCACCACCTTGTTGGCTTGTGCTTGTAGTTTCTGAAAAGAAAAGAAACTTACCGTATCTTTATGATCAATAATGGGATGGCTTGTGAAATATAATATCTGATATACTATTTACTGAAGCAGATGTTATTTGATATTAAAATAAAAGATACCAGTGTTTGTGTGCTCATTAACATTATCGTGTTTGATTTTCTCTACTGGCTACAGGCTGCTGAATCAAAGATTAAGAACTACAATCTGGATTTATCTAAATTTGATCATCAAATCAAGGAGCTACAAGAGAAGGTAGAAAGTACAAATGCTACTGCTGCTTCAGCTGAAAGCAAAGCCAGGATTTTGGAACAGGAGAAGATATATCTGGAGCAGAAGTATCAAGATCAGTTGAACAGATCTACAGAAGTCGAGGAAAGGTGTAAAGCAGCAGAGCGAGATGCTAAAAAGGCAATGGCATCTGCTGATGAAGCCAGAGCTCAAGCAGATTCTGCCGAGAAGGAGAAAAACGACTTCCAGCGTGTTGCCATGGAAAGATTAGCACAAATAGAGAAAACGAAGAGACATGCCGAGACTTTGCAGAGGCAAATGGAAGACTTAGAAAACGAAGTAGAAAGATGCAGAGCTGCTGAGAGGGAGGCTACTTTAAAAGCAGAAATGCACGAGGAGAGAGTTAGAGAGAAGGAAAAGGAAATAGATACGCTCTTGCAGTCGAGCAACAACCAAAGGAAGAATACTGTTAAGGTATTGGAGAGTTTGTTGGAGAGTGAACGTGTTGCCCATGCAGAAGCAAATAAGAGGGCTGATACCCTTTCTCTTCAGCTACAATCCATACAAGGAAAGAACATCGAACTCCAACAGCAGTTGGATGCTCTTCGTTACAGTGAGAGGAAGTCAGAGGGCAGACAAAGAACGGCTTCCAATGCCAAGCGTGGGAGAACAGATGATTATGAAATGGGTGTGGATGACTCAGTACATGATTCGGGCATGAATGAGAAATTAAGTAGAGGGAACAAAAGGTCTAGGAGTACCAGTAGCCCTATGAAGTATTTCAGTCCTGAAGACGGTGGTTCTGTGTTTAGGGGGGAGGAGCAGACCATTAGCCCGCAAACGAGCCAAGAGGACTACACTAAATTTACTATTCAGAAACTGAAGCAAGAGCTTACCAATCATAATTTTGGAGCTGAGCTGCTGCAGTTGAAGAATCCAAACAAAAAAGACATTTTGGCTCTGTATGAGAGATGCGTTCTGAAGAAGTGATGGTCTGAGTAAGTCCTTTAAGTATCTAATCTCCCCATCATGTACATTTTTCTTGGTGAGGTTGAAATTTACGGAGCTACCCTTTTAGATGTTTCTATTAGTAGTAGTGCTCAACTTAGAATGCTGGTTCGTGAGAGCTAGAGATTGCGCATTGGCTGATCATGGTGATTTTCCTAGTTTTCTTTGAGTGATGCTTTTTTATTTCATTTTGGCCCCATGTTCTCTTGCCCTTCTAGTTTTTGGTGAAATATTTTCGTTTTTCAACAATGGTGTTCACTGTAGGGCAGTGAGGTGGTACTTGTAAAATTGAGGACTTTTGTTGGCTGTGTGTGGAGGCTGGTAGTTATTTATGATGGAGGTTTGGGATTTGTGTATTGAATTATATTTATCATCTTTTTTGTATTTTGCACTGTTTTTTCTTCATCTCTGCAACGGATCGGTTAAGAACTCCCTTTTTCCGTTTACTATCCATCCTGCTAGGACTATGGAATTCTGGTTATTGGTAAACCAAGAGTTATAAATATATATGAAGTGTGGTGTTGATTTTTTTGCTAAAAAGAGGCTTTGCCGGAATCAAATGAAACCGGAAAAATCTTTTCTGAAAAGTGCAGGTGTCTTGCGATTCTGTGAGATCGTTTAATAAGTGATCCGTCAACTCCAACGCACAAGTTTGTTTACCGGTCAAATTTATTCCTTTTGGTTTCATTTAAATTCATTCTTGTTGGTTTTCCATAAGTTAATACTCCCTCTGTCATACCCCCTCCATCCCGGGTTTTTTTTTTCAAAAGACGGGCATACGAATTAAGAAAAAGTAGAGCATGTAAGTGTGAAGTTAATTAATAAAATATAAAAAAATATATTTATTAGCTTTTGTGAGCATAAATTATTACCTTAAAAAAAGACCGGGCATACGGATTAAGAAATAAAATATAAAAAGTGTATTTTATTTACTTTTGTGAGCGTAAATTATTTCCTTTTTAAGGTAGGAAAAAAGAATTGGACATTCCAAAATAGATGTTGTGGAAAAAAGTATTGGGACGGAGGGAGTATGTTTTATATATTGCACAAAATATATCATATAAATTAGTTATGTAGAGTTTTATACTTAATGAAAAATACAGATATTCAAATATATTAACGTATCATTTCTAAAGAGTACTTTTCTATTATATCTGTGCAAATATAACTGACAATACACATATTAGAAAAAAAAAAAAACAATATTCCTAGGACAGTAACACTATATACATGTGCAATTAATTAATGTTGAATAAACTTAAAAGGTAGCAATAAAAATTGGATTGTGGGGTCTTATCATCACTTATTTTCTAAAAATCTTAAATTACTACTTTTTTATATCCTCATCACTATTATTAATGATACATATAACCTAGTACATTAATAAGACATACATCCCTATTGCTTCATATACTTATTTACCTTGGCTTGCAGTTGAAGGCAAATGAACAAAGCTGGATGATCCATCACCATGAAGCTGGACCAAATTCGGAATCAACGGAGGTGGGCTGTCTCTGTTAATATTCTGCTGGTTGTAGTTAGAAATAAATTGTGGATTGTAATGATATTCGACGAAATTAGGGTTCTTGATGATCTGATCAGCATTGGATTTGGCCAGTTTGACGGCTCCACATTGTCTAGGCTGTGTTTGGTAGAACACTTTTGAGACCACCAATTCCCCATCTTTCTCCTCTTCGTTGTCTCCGAGGTGGTATTGGTGCATTACCCAATTTGTCTTCTCCGGTTTTCGTTGTCGGCCGTAGTTTGTGTAGAGGACTAGGATCTTCTTGTAGCCTTTGATGTTGCCGCCGCCGCTTGCAGAAACGGGTCGGGTTTTCCCCGTTTTGTGCCATCTTGTTTCGCCCCCGTCTGCGTCCGTGTGAACCTTTCTCCGTTTACGTGTCCCCGTCGTGTATGCCTTCGACGGCCTGTGGAAGAAATGACGCACTTGCCCTTCTTTTGTTACTCCTGCAATGAGAAATCATCCATCTCAATTTTATAGGAATCGGGCTGTAGAATTTTATATGACGATGCACTCCTGATTTATTAGATATATATATCAAACATGTACTAATTAATAATTTTATATAGGAGGATTTTCAACTTGAATGATCTTTGGAAACACATTTCATTGATGATCAAATGAGACCGATTAACTTAAAGCTCCATTTGAATAGATGAGTTTGAAAATGAATGGATTTAAAAAAAATAAATACTAAGGAGAGATAGAGATGAAAATGACTAGATATGAATGATTTCAAATGACATAGTTTTGAAGAGGATTTATAATTTCTCAATTTTAAAGATAAATCAAATCTAAGTTTTTCTAAATTTATGGATAGAGTGATTATTTACATGTGAAATCTACGAATTTCAAATCCACCTATTCAAATGGGACCTAAAACTATATTTTACTATATAATACCATAATTACTTATTTTGCAAAATTTGAGTCGGCAAGTGACCACCTAAGTCGATTTATGCATTACTGCTATATATAATACATATTTTAATCGCTGACAAAAAGTATCAAAAGATCAAAATATTGTGTGCGACAATCAAACTCAATACATATAAGTTATTGAATTTTTTTATATTAAACTGTTTCATATACTAGACAAACTTCAGTTATTATATACTACCTCCATCTTAGAGGTGTTTTTATTCTTGACATTTTGTATAAATATATAAATATTGTGGAGATAAAATTATAAGTAATAGGTTTTATTTATAAAGTGTGAAAACAATTATATAAAGGACTCCAATGTTGACCTTATGAAATAGCAGTTAAATCATATTTTAATGGAATTTATGACCCAAAATTTCATGTATATATATATGATACCGACTCTCGCTGTATGAGTCAAATATTAGATAACATGATCAAGTTTAATGATCTTTTCATCTCATCACACATATTTTTGTGTATCTACTTTTAATATATATATATAACAAAAACTCCAATCAAATTAACACCAAAGATTGTAAGGTTGCAAAATAATAAATAATACTTGCGTGTAACAACTTTTGAAATTGAATTTTGTTTTTTTTTTATCACTTTATAACAAACAATCCATCTTCTATGATAAATTATGGAAGCTGCTTCAAGTAATAATATATATATATATATATTAATGGCACTTTCACGTTCAGAAGATTAATTGATCATACTACTATTACGTGAGTATAACCGAGACCTGGTAGTTTCTCAGGATGTGTGTAGCAAATTCCATTTTCACCCTCGATAGAGGGGATAAACTCGTCAATTAAAGGATGCAGCTTCTTTGTATCAGACTCTACTTTGGCCTCCAAATGTTGAAGAATCTCTTGATCTGATGGATCAAACTTCACCCCTGCTGGTAACCCCGGCAAATCTTGTACTCCCCTCTGCAAATTCAATTTTTTCTTTATTCTTTTTCATTTTAATTATAACAATTAATTTTTGTATTTTTTTTTTACTTTGATTTATATATATATATATAAAGATATAGAGAATAAGATGATATGTACCTGATCATGGAGTTTTATGGTGTGGCCGCATGAAGAGCAGATTATAGTCTTAAACCGATGATCATTTTTCAAATTGGTGACACTAGTAGTACTATTGCTATTACTTTGTGATATAATTTGGAGGGGTACTGTTTCTTCATCATTATCCGACCATGTCATTTCTTTTGTATGCCCACACCCACTTTGGGGTTTCTTCTCTCTCTCTCTCTCTCCTCCACAGCTTCCCCAAATCAATCTGAACAATCTAGCTAGATATATTATTTAATTTATTACTAGATAGGAAAAAAATATATATAGGGAGACAAAATTAAAGAGAGCAAAGTACGATTTCTCTTTTAAACCACGTTTTTAGTAACCAATCTATGATGCTTCTTCTTGTTCTTTGATGTTTGAAGAAGCAACTGAATGCCTCACTTTTAAATCCAGAGAGAGAGAGAAAGAAGAGAGAGAGGGTCAGAAAGTTTAATTTCTTGTTTATTATAATTTTCGAGAGAGAAAACAAACGAAATGAATTATTGTATAAAATTAAATAGGTTGCTTGGAAGGCAAGATTGGTTTTGTTTATGTGTGAAAAGTGTGAATCCATTAACTAAAAATTACCGGTCTAGCTAATTAAGTTGTGGATTTACCATATATATATATATATATATATATTAATAGAAAGATTCATTATTTCCTAAGATGGATGTTTTACTACAAAATATATGATTAAATTATGGAGTAAATATTTGTGTGAAAATAGTTTATGTTAAGCTTATCATAAAATTATTTTAAAGTATCAAATGTTTAGTCAAGTGCATCAAGAGATGAGGTTAATATAGATTTTTCAACTTTTGATACACCTGGCTAAATATATGTTTGATGAGTTTGAATCACAATTCGTCCCATAACTATTTGACAAAATAGATTTAGTCCCAAAATTAATTTTTTATCAGATTTAGTCCCAAATTTTCAATTAAGATCCAATTTTAGTCTCAAAATTAACTTTTTATTAGATTTAGTCCCAAATTTTTTATAAGGTCCAATTTTAGTCCCAAATTATTTTATAAGGTCCAATTTTAGTCCCAAATTAAAAGTAAAAAGTGAAATAATATTAGATTTTACGAAAATTTTATATTATTTATATTATTTCATTAATTTTCATATTATTTTTATATTAATTTTCATTAATTTCGTTAGTTTTTATGTATTTGTATTATTTTTTATTTTAGATTTAACGAGTTTGTATTTATATTATTTCATTAATTTTTATATTATTTTTATAAAAAGTATATTTATATTATTTCATTAATTTTTTGCTAATCGAACTTTTTTTTACATAAA
Organism: Prunella vulgaris; assembly: GCA_026898435.1. Lineage (NCBI taxonomy): Eukaryota > Viridiplantae > Streptophyta > Magnoliopsida > Lamiales > Lamiaceae > Prunella > Prunella vulgaris. The sequence continues at coordinate 314,672 of JAPKLY010000051.1, forward strand.
TTATGATTTTTTATATTCACTTTTTACCTTTTATTTGAGGCTGAAATTGGACCTTATAAAAAATTTTGGGACTAAAATTGGACCTTACAAGAAAATTTGGGACTAAATCTATTAAAAAGTTAATTTTGGGATTAAAATTGGACCTTATTAAAAAATATGGGACTAAATCTAATAAAAAATTAATTTTGGGACTAAATCTATTTTGTCAAATAGTTATGGGACGAATTGTGATTCAAACTCTATGTTTGATACTTTAAAATTGATTTATAATAAGCTTATCATGAACTATTTTCATATAAAACTTTATCTAAATTAAATTGAGAAGAAATTTATTATGTAATGAATTAGAAGGAGGAGTGGATATGGGGCAACAAGTGATTCTTCTATATATGTACGACGTTTTACCTCTAATTTGCCTAAGTGTCGACCTAGAGTGCTCCTAAAGTTTCTTTCTGCACTTTGGAAAAAATAAAATGGATCGATATTGATATAAATACATACATACCAACTAATGTAAAAGTAACAAACACTGTGAAATTACACCAAACCTCCGTATTTTATTAATTTTACCAACTTTTTTTCTTTTCTTAGCGTGGACTTTTTCTTTCAGTAGCTAGATGAGGTGAAATTTCTGTTAGGGCATGCAGGTAATTAATTTAAAATGTTGAGATACCATATATAGTTAATATTCGATGCATTATACACTATAAAAAAAAAGTATTACTTATGAAATTTGTCATTTAAATTTCCAGCAAAAAGTCTGTAGTGGGCCGGGTTAACTACGAAATTGTTTACAAAATTATCAAATAATTATGTAGACATTCAATCCTTTGCTTACAAAAAATTTGTCTAAAAATTAATTCTTTATAGTCAAATTGTCTACAAATAATTAATGAGCAAGTCTCTTGTGTACCAGTTACACGGTGCAACTCAAGTTCATTTTTTAAAAGTTAAACAAAATACTACTGAAAAGTTACACAACTTATTACTGAAAATGTTAAACTATGAAAGATATACTTTTCAGTAATAAATTGTGTAACTTTTCAGTAGTATTTTGTTTAACTTTTAAAAAATGAACTTGAGTTGCACCGTGTAACTGGTGCATACAAGACTAATCCATAATTAATTAATTTGTATGCAACAGGTAACTTTTGCTATGGAAAATTAATTCTTGTTGAAAAAAATTGTATAAGGCAAGTTTAATTTTATAAATAATTCTTTTCTTTTTGTAGTGATAGTTGTATTGTGTGAATAATATGAATTGTGTGAATAATATGAAGACGCAGGAGCGGATCCATGAATTAGTATTGGGGTGGGCTGAAAAATAAATGTTTCGATATATTAAAAATATTTACATAACAAAGTATTTCGATGTTCATATAAGTTGTGCCCTAACCTATTATTCGCACCTAAATATTAGCAATTTTGATATTAAAATATTAATTTATATAAGATAAAAATTAAATACACATTCATCTTTAACAAGCCAAATAATAACATAAAAATATCATAAACAAAATATACTAAATGTATTTTAAAAAATAATTATCTTAAATGATGTGGGTGAAAGATTTTAAGAAAATCTTAATTCCCAAATTTTCAAAAAATTGTTCCTTGTTGTTAATGATCTACAATTCTTTACGCTTTAAAAATTAAATATAATAATTTTTTTTTAGAGGAATTAAATATAATTATTTAAAAAAAAAAGAAGGATTGAATTACCGGGCAGCGAAATGTTTCAAAGAGTACGTACTCACGAGTCACGCTGAAAGGAAAAAAAAAAGGCATATTCAAAGTTTCAGAAATTCTTATATATGTATTGGGTATTTAGACAAGTGGGCCTATTAGTAAGTTATAGTAAGTTTAATATATATTTGGGCCGTGGGCATAGTAATTCTAATTAATATATATATTGGGCATTAAGACTGACAATTAAATTTTAAATTTTGAATTGGGCTGCTACTATCATATTAATTATAAGTATGCACATATATATATATATATATATATGGGGTTAACTTTGGAGTGGGCTAAAGCAGACCCCTTATATCCGCCCCTGTAACTGTGAAGAAGACGTACGTACGTGTTGCCATGTGTATAGCGAAATTTCTCTTACAAAAAAAATCAAACAGCGGGTATGAGTTGTACACTTACTAAGGTGAATAACAATCAAACCTTCAACAATCAAGAATTTTTCTAATATTTACAAGCTAATCTATTAAAAACAATAATATAAAAATGAGTAAATTTAATTTATCAAACACCAACTCCAAAATATCCCTTCGATTTCTTCACTATCATGTGAAGTTGTCTTCTCTAGCTACATTATTTATTTTGTTTTGCATTTTTTGTTTGTAGTTATATTTATACTAGATGTGATAATATTTGTCTCTACTAATTGTGCTATATTTAATCCACAAGTAATGTTATTCAATAGAATAACTAATTGATTAGTGAAATTAATTATTTTAATTTATTAATATAAATAATCACTATTGTTTAATTTGAATAACTAATATTATAAAAAAGATACACACTAACTGCAAAATGAGTATAAGTCTCCTGTGCGCCAATTACACGGTGCAACTCAAGTTCATTTTTAAAAAGTTAAACAGTTTATAACTGAAAAATTAAACAGTTTATTACTGAAAAGTGTATCTTTCATAGTTTAACTTTTTAGTAATAAACTGTTTAACTTTTCAGTTATAAACTGTTTAACTTTTTAAAAATAAACTTGAGTTGTACCGTGTAACTGGTGCATACAAGACTAATTCCTGCAAAATATGCATACAAAATTTTGCATTAGTGGGCGAGTAATTAGTTGGTTAGTGAACAAATTTGAAACTTGAAGGCTCAAAAAATAAAAATCAAAGCCAAGTAATGAATCTGCATTTAAATTAATATATATATATATATATATGTATGTATATATAGTCATCATTGTTAAATCACACGTACTCCCTCCTATTCATGTCATTTTAAAATAAATATGTTATTTTGATTAAAAAGTAGTAAAACATTTATTAAAATGTACGAGTCTCATATACTTGGTTCACGATGTACTCAGTGAACATTTTAAATTATATATACTAAAAAGTATGAACTGGTTATACTGAAAAATGTATGATTAACCAAAAAGTTTACAATATTCTCGATTTTTAATGTAAACTATTCAGTGCAATTAACCTACAATTTTTCAAAATAAACAGTCTTTGAGTGAGTGCATTAATTGTTCACGAGACTTACTCTATTATATGGTTGAAGTTTAGAAAAGATAAATTCTAGAAATAAAATAATCAATTAAAGGTAATTAAATGTTAAAATTAGTGGTAGAAATTATTCAAGGGTTTGACTAATGGGGGTTGTAGGGGATAAAGAAAATAGGTAAGGATTAGGCTAATCCTTCCCACCAATAATTAATATTATATAAATAATTAGCCGACATAGTTTTCCGTATGTTGGATGATATTATATGTCTGTCTATTCATTTATGTATCAAAGCTTCCCAAATAAGCCACGCAACAGAAAGCTTACTCAACAAGCTTCAAAATTAGGGTTTTCTTTTACGTATGGGCGAGGGTTTTGCAGATGATGTCAAAACTCCATAAGGACCACAAACACGTTTTACATTTAGAGCTCATTTGGTTCGTAAGATCAAAGTATCTATCTGTAATTTTTTACAGATAGATACTTTTATCTTACGAACCAAATGAGCCATTAGGAGGTGTTTGGTAGGGGTATAAGAAATATAATACTCCCTCTGTCCCACAGGAATTTGCACACTTTTCTTATTGGGACGTCCTACACAAATTTGCACAGTACCAAAAAAGGAAACATTGATTTACGTGCACACTCACAAACTTTTACACATATTTATCCATATGCCACTACTTTATATATAAAACAATTTTCCTTAAAAAATGTGCAGTCCCGTAGGGTGCAAATTCCTACGGGACGGAGAGAGTATGAATTTTTGTATTGACTTATCTTGTTTGGCAGGGAATACAAATTTTATATTGACCCAGTTTTTATACGGCTGACCACTGTTTTCAGAACCGGACCGAACCGGCCGGTTCAACCGGTTGAACTGGGAACCGGTCACGGAACCGGTCCGGTCACACCCAAAAAACCGTTTTTACGGTTGAACCGGTCAAAACCGGTCAGAACCGCTCAAAACCGGGTTGAACCAGTTATTTTTTAAAAAAAAATTAATATATATTTATTTTACTTATTTTTATTTGTCTTCTTAATTCTAATCAAACTAAAACCCAAAAACCTATTTTCCAAAAAAAAAAAAAAAATCTTAACTGCTGAAGAACTATAAAAAATTAAAGAAAACCTATTTTGATTGAGTTATTTTGTCTCTTTTGTATTTTGTGTTATTATTTTATGACTCTATTGTATTTATTTAATTTTATAAGTGGATATTTATTTTATTCAACATAAAAAAATATTTAAAAATAGGTATAAATTATTTTAACGGTTGAACCGTGAACCGGTGCCTTGTCCGGTTTGGTCACCGGTCCGGTTATGAAAACACTGCGGCTGACCCTGTAAAAAAAGAGGTCATATTACACCATTTTTACTGTTCACAATGTAATAAATTATCTCATCTTCCCCACTTTACAATTTTGTATGGCTTGAATAGTAACTTTTGTTCTTATGTATCTACATATTACACCCTACCAAATGAAATTATTTTTTCTCTCTCTATATTACACCCTACCAAGTGAGATTACTTTTTAAGACTAATTTTATGTGACTTTTATATTATGCCCTACCAAATAACATTATATAGATTTTACTTACAAAATTTGTAACCCCTAATATTGGCTATCAATCACCACCTTAGGACAAACGTTTTTTTTCTTTATTTTATAATTTGAACTCAATTTGTTTACCTTTTTTATTTTAAAATTCCTCTCTTAAATGAATATCTGTTGAACTTTTCCTTCCTTTTAGCAAGTTAGACTGAATTTTATTTAACCTTTTTTTAGTAAGATATTGAAAACTACAATATACAAAACTATTATAGTTAAAGGGAAAAAATCTTTTTACGTTACGTTTAAAACTTTATAATATTCATCTTTTTCATGTTTTAAGTGTTTAAGGGCTATAATTTTATATTAAAAATTTTGGTTTACCTTGTAATTAATATTTCTAATAGTGAGAGAATATTTGGCTAAATTTATTTTAATCCTAAAATATCATTAATTAGAATTATATATATATATGTGGTAAATTAATCGACGGGCATGAAAAGAAATAGGAACTTAGGATCATGAAAAGGTTTTGCAATAGGCTGTGTGTCATATGATTTCTTTCATTCCCCCGTTTTTCATTAGACACTTTTTTAGTCATTTACCAATATTTAAAATTAATAAATTTAATTTCTTAATCAATTAAAAATTAGAGAAAGTAATCCTTTTTATGACTTGGGGAAGAACATGGTAGTAATGATTATAACTAGTCTTTTATATATTTTTCCGGAAAAACATGACTAATTGACTTGTATTTATAAATGGAGATGCTAATATGCTATTGATATGAAATACTTTCAAAGAAAATTATTTTCAACGAGTAGTACAATTTTTTATCTTACAATTTAATAACTTTCAAAAATAAAATATAAAATGGGTGTCATTATTAGATTTAGAATCCTAGAACGTGATTAAATTCAATTCTGATTGCTTATAATTAGTTATTAAATATATCACTCTGTATTTGACCAAGAGAAGGGATACTTAATTGCTAATCTGATGTACTTTCATTTTATTTAAAATTTTTATCATATTAAGGGAATTCTATGGGCTTACACTAGAATTAAATAGCCCAAGCAGGATTGCAATTTTATTTGGGCTTTTTATTATATATTTAATGGGCTAGTTAAGAGCATGCTTTCAGTTCATATGCAAGAATCAAATAGACATATAAGGTAATTAGAACTAGCTTTTTTGGTAAAGACATTATCTGAATGGATACATTATTTAATACTTAGAAAAAAAAACAAAATCATTTCAATTGTTTGAATAAACAGTTATTTGCACTAGCTTTTTTTGGTAAAGACTCCGGATGAATACTTTCTTACTTTTTGGAGAAAATAAAATAAAAAATCGTTTCAATTTTTCGAATATGTTTTCCAAACAGAATGGAATACATAATATTTTAATTTTTTTTTAATTTTATGTTTATTCTAAAAATATTTTTTTGGAAATAGTTTTTTTTTTTTTTTGGAATAATACGTAATGTATTCATTCCGGGGATGTATTTGCAAAAAAGTATCCCAAACGCTATTATAAAGAGACTGCTACTGGGCTTTGAATACATTTTCGGCCCTACAATTTTTGGGCTAGTAAGACTATTTTAAAAAATATATATATACATATACATTTTTCCTCTTTACAGAAACTTTCTTATGATCAAACTAACACAGATAACGCACCTATCCAAAGATAGATTCAGGTTATTGACACTAGTTAAAAGTTGAGTATTACACTATCGAGATAAATACACTACTTTAATATTAATAATTTTTTCAATTTATTTATTTTTTGATATTATTTTCGAGCATCGTAAAAATTGAAATAATTTTTTTGTATTTTTTCTTTTTACAATTTTTTTAAAAAAAGAATACCAAATATTTTCAATATTTCATGGAGGCTAGTGACAAATGTCAATAACCTGGGCCCCAAAGTTAATGACAGCAACAAAGGAACTGGATCGAGTGGTGGCCCAGTGAAATGACTTCAATTTTGAACGGCTAATTTTTCAATTTTTTTTTTAATACTCGCAATTGATATTGTGAACTAAAAAAATATGAATGTGATAACAATTCTTGTGTAAAATAATAAAATATTATTAATACTTGAAATTGATATACAATAATTTATTGAATTTCGGGTTCTTCTCTTTAACTTGTCCTCTGATTCTCCTTCAACTTTGACTTGGCTTTGGTCTTGATTTGACTGGACTTGACTTTGACTTGAACGCTTGATCCAAGGATGAACTGTCTTGTGTTGGATCGAACGAGGTCTTTTGAAGATTTTTGGTGAAGAACGTCTTGAATATGGTGAAGAACGATCTTCGAATCTTCAAAATGAATTTAAACTTGGAAACACTTGATTGGAGGGATTTAGCCCCTTGCTCCTGGATCAAAGTGTGTTTGCGGACGAACTTGACGAAGAACACTTGAAGGCAGTGATGAACACTTTGAGTCTTCAAGTTGATCTTCAAGGTAGAAATGTCTGATCAGAGGGATTCACTCCTTGATTCTGGATCAAATGATGTTTCTGGAAGGCTTTGACGAAGAACAGTTGAAGACGGCGAAGAACGCTTGATGATCTTCAAGTTGTTCTTCAAGAAAAACGTCGAATCGGAGGGATGGAGGCCCTTTGTCTTGGATCGAACGTCGTTTCTTGAAGGATTTGACGAAGAACAACTTGAACTTCGTAGAACGTCTTCAGATTTGGTGAAGAACACTTTGAATCTTCGAAGGACTTGATTGATCGATCTTCTTGGCTCGCAGATTGCTCGTCGAGAGGATTGCTGCTTGCTCGTTCGTCTTCGATGGGTGTGGACCCCTTGAGAATGAACAAGAAAGACCCCTATTTATAGGGTGGAGAGGTGAAGATCTTCCTTTCTTGGGCTGACACGTGGCGCACTCTGGTTGGCTGATGGTGATTTGATTGGTCAGATTAAGTAATCAACCAAATTTAGCTTGATTGATTTCCCCCGTCTTCATAAATAGGGCAAATCAGCCATTTATTGACATTTACGAGTACCGGGAGACTCGTAATTTAATAACGACTTGTATCGTGTACAATAAATATCATTTTACCATTAAATTAGAGAATTAATTTGATAAATCCTCAAAATTAAAATAGTAATATATGTTGATATTTATTTAATTTATACACGTGTCATTATTTAATTGGGGTAGCAAAATTTAATTGCTTACAATGAAATTTATTGTAAATAAGTGTACTTGGAACCCGTTTGTTTGGGAGAATGTGAAATGAGAGGATTATAGTTCATAAGACATATTTGACTTTGATACAATTTACATCTTAATATATGTTTGCCATGTGGTATTAAAATTGAAAAAATATATTCCACCTTTGATGGATAAACCAACATTTAAGGGAAAAGAGTTATTGAACTAGTGAGAGAAAATTGAATTTTTTAGATATTTTTTTTATTTATGTTTGAAAAAAATAAAAACTTAATGTGTTGTATTTTTTAATATTGTTCTCTAAATAACATGGGTCTTGTCATTAATTGAAAGTAATTTAGGGGCACTTATTTTCAACTTTTTAATGATTTCTTTTTTCAATGATAATAGAAATGAGGAATAACTTTTTCTTTTCATCTTGAGCATATTATATGAATAATTATCGCCATGGTGGCTATATGATAATATTGTGCTCCAATTTTAATTGTTGATTATGATATAAGAGAATGATTGATAAGGAAGAAAATATAATCAAGTGGAGATAATTATTACTTTATTTAGAAAAAAATTTGAATTATGGACATCTTTTATTCTAATCAACCACTATATAATTACCATACATTTATTCATATTTTCATTACTATTAAAAACTTCTAATTAAGTGTCACCATAATTAAATACTTCATTTAACTTAAACCTAAATTTAGTTCGAGTTGATTTTTGTTTTATGTTATTATTATTATTATTATTATTATTATTATTATTATTATTATTATT
>JAPKLY010000051.1:323409-342580 GCA_026898435.1 Prunella vulgaris
TTATTATTATTATTATTATTATTATTATTATTATTATTATTATTATTATTATTATTATTATTATTATCTAATTGGAATGGAAGAAATGATTTAGCAATGATGAGTATGGGTTGAGATAGGATGGGTCGAGTTAGACTTCACGCCAGCGTGAATGATCCATGCCTATTATTTAACTTATGTGCCCGAGTCTGTCCTGTTGCGTACTTACTTGTCATAAACTTCTTTTAGAGATTTGATCTACTTTTTTAAATAGATATGTCTGATAAAAAAATTTTCAAAGACCCTTTTTGTTATGTATATTAAATTATTTTCAACAATTGTATAGTCATTAAATCATAACAATTAACTCTTTAAAATTTAAAATAAAGAAAAAAACATAAAAAATCTCAAATAAGAATACAATAGCTAATCCATCAAATAATATTTTAATTTATATATAATAATATTTATATAAATAATTGAATATTTATTTATTATATTATATACTATATATTGTATTATATTATACTATATTATATATATTGTAGTTTTATGTATTATATAAGTTATATTCATATACATATATATATATATATATATATATATATATATTAACATAATTAAATAGATTGATCTTTCGGGTTTAAAAAGCTACAGAAAAGTTCAAGTTTTATTTATTTAAACTTTTTATGAAAGTTTGAGTCTGACTTATTTCTTAAATGAATAGAGCAAATACTAGATTTTTAAGTTGATCAAACCAGAGGTACATGTGAAATACAGAGTCTGACTTATTTCATACTCCCTCCGTCCCGCAGGAATTTGCACACTTTCCTTATTTGGACGTCCCACACAAATTTATACACTACTAAAAAAAGAAATATTGATTTTCGTGCACACTCACAAATTTTTACACATATTTACCCATATACCACTACTTTATATATAAAACTATTTTTTATTAAAAAATATGTCGTCCCGTAGGGTGCAAATTCCTACGGGACGGAGGGAGTATATGTTTTAAGACTCTACAAAAAAAAATTAAAATTATTTTTTAAAAAGAAAAACAATTCTAAAATTATTTTTAATACTCCCTCCGTCCCACTATAAATTGCTCATATTGTTATTTTCGTTCGTCCCACTGTATGTTCGTTCATTGTTTTTTTACCTTTTTTAGAAACTATTATTCACTTCTTTATTATTATTTTCAATACTCCTCTGTCCCATAATTGTTTTCACACTTTCCTTTTCCGTCCATCCCACAATTGTTTTCACACTATAAATAGAAATTATTACTTTAACTTTATCCTCACACTCCAACTAATCTCATTATTTTAATAATATAATTTTACACAACACTCAGTTTTTCTTAAAAACTGTGTTATTTCAAAGGTGAAAACACCTCTGGGACAGAGGGAGTACTTTTTACATTATTTTCATTACTTTCTCACTTTTTTCATCACATCACTTGTACTTTTTTACTTTTATCTTAATTCGTGTGTCGAAAAGCAACGAACAACTTAAAGCGGGAAGGAGAGTATTTGAACATACGGGTCGGGTATTCCACCCAATGATGAGTGATAGAATAGCATTAAAAACAATTTGAAAAAACTTGGAATGGGCCCCACAAGTAGACTACACCTATACTCCTAACTAATTTCTTGTTGTCGGTCATTAGGCTAAACCACCGCCCAACTTTCTGCTTTGGAAGCATAAATGCAAAGAAAAATCCCACCGCCCAGCTTTCTCACTCTTCTGCTAAATTTTTCTATTTTTCAATTTCCATTATCCACGACTTTAAGTAATTTGTTTATGCTTATTTAGACGAAATATTGTCGTGGTTTAAAAATAATGCATTAATTTCTTCTCAGTTTAAACAGTGTAGAACTTCCTTAAAGTTTGCTAAGACTCCGTTTGACCAATCTTATTTAATTTAAATATTTTATAAATTATTTTAAAATTTTAGAAACTGAGTAAGTGGAAGAAGTCCGCATTCAAATTTATTAATTAAATAATAATGATTGTAATAAGACATGACAGTGAAATGTTAGTGCACAACAGTAATATTCATTATGCATGATAATAATTACAATCATAGTCTTTGTTAAATGATAATCATAAAGTATGTTTGCAAACTCATTAAAAAATGCAAATCACTTTAAAAAAATAAATAAAATTGGGTCTTACCAAGTACAAGAAAAACATGATTTCTACATTTTAAAATGAGTTTAAAACACACCCATAATTATTTTATAATAGTGAAAGTTATAATGCATAGCAATGATATTTTTTTATTGCATAACATTAATAGACATAAAATATGACAGTGTTAGTGTTAGTGCATAACAATGATAATAATTTACAACATTCAATATCGCGAAAGAAGAATGAGCCACAAATGCTATGTCTCAAGAAAAGTCAGCATAAGTAATAATTTTTAGATCAGAGTATTAGTAAAAATAACTCGGTCCTTCCACAATTGTTCATTCAATTTGTTATTTCTTCTATTTTCTCTGTCTTAATATTTAATTTGAGTATTAGTGGAAATTACAAGTTTTAACACCATGTAAGTGAATATCTCAATTTTAATAAGGTTTAAATTTCGTGAAGACTTTAAACTATATTCATATCATAAAGCAAGTACAATCCGCAAGCTCAATTAGGGGCTAGAAGTCTATCATCAGATATATGACATAATTTTGTCTCGTTATAAATCAAAATCGTAGCCACCATAAAAAAAGAATCCCACACCGATATCATAACCGCAACCTCTACAAAAGGATAACAAAAAAAAAAATCCCTTCTCATATTTTAGCCCAAATACCTAAGAATCTTATAATTCATCTAATCTAAAGATCATTGTTACCCATTTATTTGAACCATCCACGTTAATCTAATAATTCATCTAATCAAAAGGTCAAAACACACTTTTAAAAAAAATTATATTCCATCACAAATACGTATATACATGATGGTATAAAAATCAAGTTGCAACTAAAAATCATAGACTCATGATCTCCAAACTGTTCAAAATAGCCACAACGTGTGCAATGGAAGGCCGATTTTTGCGACAATTCCCAACACAAGCCAAAGCAACCTTAGACAATCGAACAAGAGGCTCTGCATCTGATGGAATGGCAAGCCTTGGATCCAAAAATTCACTCAATTTATTCCCTTTGATCAAAGGCAATCCCCACCGCACGATCAACCCTTCTTCGCATCTCCTCCCACTTAACAACTCCAACAAAACAATCCCAAACCCAAACACGTCACATTCCTTGGACCCACCCTTTTTATCTATCCAATACTCTTCGTCCACGTACCCCAACAGCCCTTCCCTCTCATGGGCTGCCAAAAAATGTAACCCATAATCGCATAGCCTTGCGCAGAATTTCACATCCACTAATATGTTTGATGGCTTCACGCAACCGTGAATTATGGGCGGCGCCACCTCGTCGTGCAAGTACTCTATCCCCCTGGCCGCACCGGCGGCGATCCTCAGCCGCCGCTTCCAGTCTAGAAGCGCCGCCCCGTCAGGGTTCTGGTGTAGATAGAAATCCAAACTCAACATTCCTCCGAATTCCATCACTATAATCCTTTCCCCTGGAGCTTCCGAGAAACCTGGATTAATTATTATTAGACGGAGACGTTTAGTTTTCTAGATAGAATAAATAGAATAGGATCTAATTTTAATTAATTTTGTAGATTGTAATTTTAATTTTAAAATATTACTTGTTTGATATTTATGATTAATTTTTAAAAATTAATTTTGATTTCTGTTTGGATTTAAGGATAAATAGGATAAAAATACTTAAATTTTTTGTTTTACAATTTTTAATTAACAACATTATATTTATAGTTTTTTTTTTTAATTTGAAGGTTATGTTTGTTAATTTCAGTTTAAAATTGAGGGTAAATTAATAAATTTAAATTTGGGACTAAATAATTCGATGTAATAGCTAGAATCAAGTTTTTTTTTTTTTTATAGAATTAGACTGGGTTCACCAATCGGACCAAGATTTAATCATGGTTTCAAATTCTAGAAATCAAACATAATTTTACTTGGGATTAAAAGTTTAATCTACCTCAATCCTAAAAACAACACACCCAGAAATTGGAATTAATGTTAATACAAAACTTATATGATTCATTAATGATATGTTAGTTATGTTAACTAACAGAAAAATGAATTTCGTATTATTTCATACCGACATTTAAGGAGAGAAATTTTATTCTAACTTTTTTTTTTCTTTTACATTATAGAACTAGTTAAAAGAATTAAATGATCATATTTAAATTATGCAATTTTCTAAGTTAAAATAATAATGATCATATTTAAATTATGCAATTTTCAAGTTAAAAGAATGATCATGTTTCAATTATGCAATATTTTACATTATAGAACTAGTTAAAAGAATTAAATGATCATATTTCAATTAATTCTTTATAAGTTTCAATCAAACTAATTAATAATATAATATGAAATGAATTAGCTAGGATTGAGTATTAATTAACCTGTGATAGGCACGAGGTGGGGATGATCAGCTAAAGAGAGCCACTTTAGTATAGAAGAGAAGCCAAAACCTGCATTGGTCAACACAAGTCGGGGGTGGATTCTCTTGACGGCAACCACCTCTCCTTTCGGCATCACCGCCGCGTAGACGGTGCCTAGCCTCCCTTTTCCGATGACCCTGCGGTGGTTGAACCCGTCGGTGGCGGCGTCGATTTCCATTAGTGAATACGCCGATGCACAAATTCTTGTCACTGGAATTGATTCATCCTCTGCCCTCACCGGTGTCTTTTTGCAGAGGATAACAAGTATGATTCCGAAAATTAAAATAATTATGGAAAGAAGGAAAACAACGAGATAATATATGATCTTGAATTCTTCATAACTCATTTTGATTTTTGTATTAATGAATTCATAAAATTGTGGGCTTTTTTTTGTTATAGAAACAGAGAATGAACTCTGAAGAAAAGTGAAGTTTTACATATAATAAATGTGAAGGAAAAGAGAAATTTGAAAAAGATGGTATGTAGTTGACGTGAATTGGTGGAATTTGAAAATAAGGTTGGATTGGTTATATGTTAGGTTGTGTTGTGTTCACCCATTCGAGTTGGTTGCTTTCTTGTTTATACATGCCATAGCCATAGTTAATGGAAAATTAAACTATCAGACAATAAGACACGTCCATCTATAAATATAATACGAAATTTGAAATTGATTTAGCATTTATTGTTGAGATAATTATGAATTGATGTATGTTGGCAAATATTTCAGCTTGATTTATTGACAATTTTATCAGAATTCTTTATTTAGAGAGATAATATATGTAGCAAGTTAGAGAATAGAATTATTAAAGGTAAAATAAAAAAATGAGTGACTTTTTTTTTTTGGGGGTTCTTTTAGAGAATTAATTTATTAAAAATAAATTGAAGTATGAGTAAATTATTGTGGGTTTGAGATAGAGGTATGTATAAAGAAGAAATAAAATTAAAAATACTTAAAATTTTAAGATATTTTAAATCAAAAACTATCACAAAATTTTTGTTAACCCGAAAGTTATTGTATTTCATCCGTTCTGCATTAGTTGATGTTTTTGAGTTGCATTCTTTAAAATAAAATTATATAATATTAGTATTGTGTTTTAATTTTAAAAATAATAAATAAAAATAAAGGTAATTGATTATGACATAGACCTCATTTTTAAAAAATTATGATATGAATATTTTTTATTTTAATCAACCACTATAAATACTGAACATTTATCCCACCATTACCATAAAAAACTTTTCTAACCAACCAAGTGTTCAAAATTGTCACGGGCTATGCTATTTTTATCCAAATAAAATGCAAACGAATGGGCATCAAATCAATCATGAGGAGTATTTGAAGAATTATTACAATCAGACATGTCTGGATATTATATAAAAAATTAATTTCTAATTTTGTGGCACATATATATTTTTCTCTTATATATTTCATGTCACTTGTCTCTTGGCTCACATACAATTCAGGGATCAATAGTGTCACAATTGACAGCACACATTCACACGTATAATAATGTTAGAAAATCAAAGGGGTTATAATTAAATTTAGTGACACAGTTAGCTCTAACAGCTTCGACGTCCATCTACTTTCACCTAACTAAAATCGAAATTAACATTTTTTTTTTTTTACTTTCAAATATATATAGTTGCATTTGTTGCATTGTTTGTTAAGACCCTTTTCGAAATCCCTAACATTAATTTAATACTTTCATTTTATTTTTTAAAACATTAATTAGTGTAATACTTTAGTTAGTGGTGGTGGGGCTTTCTCATTAAATGGGATTTATTAGCTTAATTTGGGGGAATGTGTCGGCAAATGTTTGCTAACTAGACTAGCAAATAATTGAAGAAAATAAAAGTGGTTTATGGTACGTTGTCTGTTATATAACTCAAATATTTTTATTTTTGAGTGTGTCTCCTGTGAACTCGTATCATTGTCATATGTAATCACTATCAATGTTATTTATATATACTATCACTGTTATAAAAATATGCTTGATTTTTTAACATTGATAGTGTATATGCATAACAGTAATAGTGAATATACATAACAGTGATAATGTATACACATGACTGTGATATTTGAGAACCCGAGTTCACCGTAAACTCGGATTCATACATGTTTTTGTCTTTATTTTTTTTTATATAATTCAATTTAATTTAGGGGATATTTCCTATAAGCATTTTACTCCAACTAAGAGCTTTTTATTTTATAACAATAATATTTGACTATGAGCACAAAATATAGACATGAATCACTTTTTAAAAAGATTACAAACTCATAAATCAAATAAACTAATATTTTAAAAGTAATAATATTATCAAAAGAGTAATTGTTCGAAAAGTATCACTTTGTTTTGTTATTTATTTCAATTTTAAGGGATATTTTCTGTTAATTCACTACTCCGATTCAGAGCATTTTATTTCATATACGATAAGATTTGATTATGAGCATAAAATAGACATAAATCACTTAAAAAAAGAACAGTCCATTGCAAATTCCTAAATCAATTAATATTTTAAAAGTAATACTATTATCAAAAGAGTAATTGTTCGAAAAAAAATTAAAGTACTTTTTATTTAAGATATAATTTACTTTATTGTTATGATGAAAGAATGTAATTTGACATGGATAGGGTTTAAACCTTATTTAAGATAAAATTTTAAAATAAGCTCTAGGTTACTCATAAGTCATATCTGGTATCATGTAACAATATAAAATTATCTCATTTCAATTTAATTTAATTTTAATTTCTAATACAGAGTCATTGTTGGATCGCAGCTAAATGAAACTCGAGTTGCCATCGACTTAAACCTGAGTCACCGCCTAGTCAAATCCAAATTTGTTTGAATTATTTTATCGAAATAATATAAATATTTTGAAAATTTTTACCGAATAAATCCAAACATATTTATTAAAAAAGATAAAAAAAAAAAGAATCAACTTTAAATACGTTTGAAATAAAATATCGAATAAATCCAAATATTTCAAAAAAAAAAATCTCTAAAAGAAAAAGCTCGTAAATCTGAGAAAAAATTATATATTTTGATAATATTGAATATATTCCAACATAACGTTTCATTTTTTCAGATTTTGAGATTTCTGAAATTCAGGATTCAACACGCATGTTTTATTTTTCGATGATGATGAAGAAGAAAAAGAGGAGGGTGAAGTGTGAACGGCACAAGAGATGAGAAAAGAGAAAATTAAAATTTATAAATAAGAATAAAAAATAATACTCCCACTGTCTGCAGGAATTTGCACATTTTTCTTATCTGAATATCCCACACAAATTTGATAATTACTAAAAAGGAAATATTGATTTACGTGCACATTCACAAACATATATATATATTTATACATATATCATTATTTTATATATAAAATACATTTTTTTTTTAAATGTGTCGTCCCGTAGGGTGCAAATTGCTACGGGGCGGAGGGAGTAGTTAGTCGGTGTGTGCTCATCATATAATGAGTATACTAATTTTGTGTGTATATATATGCAGGCGTAAAATAAGCTGGACCATTAAATAATTTAATATGGATTAAAAAAGCCTTGTGGGTTTGCTTGTGAGCCTAGCCCATCACTGGCCATGCTTGTAAACTCTTAAAGTCCAAGCCCATTAACATATATCAGTAAAATCCCAGGTTATATGGATCTCCTTTTATTCATAGTACACATACACAAGATTTGTACATATATTATGAGTTGGATTTTTATTTTATTTTTCCATCGTCATCCGAGGTTAGGTTTGTATTTTTTTTTTCTCTTCCTTTTTTTTTCTTCAGTTTTTCCAAATCTATTTTAATGAAAAAAATCACAATGTTTGGAAAAAAAATTATGTCATATTTTAAAAAAAAAATCGGTTTCTTTATTTGGGATGAATTATACTTTCTTTTTTCAAAAAAATTACATTTTTCAAAGATATTTGGAAAGAAGATATTTTAAGGAGTTAAGGTAATGTTTGGTTGGACCTATAAACATATATTATGACTTTTACTATTTTAAATTTTTTATTTGGCATTCCATACAAAATCAATAATGACCATTTTTGTGTATAGGGTTATATGACAATTCCAAAAAATTTTAACGAAAATCACTAATCCTTTAGAAAAAGTAATAAGGCCCTTTTGTTGATATAAAGTTTGAATGGCCGTAAAAAATAATTGGTGGTGGGCAAGGTTAATATGATCAATTAAAATAGTTGTTCATACAAATTTATAGGAAAATTACAAAATGGTTCATAAAATTGACACAAATTATAAATAAGTTTCTGTGCAGGAAAAAATTATACTTCTGTGCAGAAATTGTGAACCAATTTATAACTGTAACTATTTTTTTGAACCAATATGTAAGTTACCCAAATTTATATGATCTGTCAAGTAATATTATAAAAATTATACTGATTTTTTTATTACTTATTAAACAATAATAAATAAATAATATCAATTATTTATTTAGTCTCAAAAAATTCAATAATAATAAAAAGAATGACGAAAAATTTCAAGTGAAACCTGCAAAATGAAAAAGTTGGCATCACTTTCTGCAGGCTTAGGCCTTCAATGCACATAGCAGAGTGGGGTTATGTGTAATAGAATGACCAATTTGAAAGTTGAATTTTTTTGTGGGGTTTGGTGGAATAAGACGTTTAAATTTATTTTATTTTATAATTTTTTTCTAAATAAAAAGTATAAATACAAATATGTTATTGAGCACACTATATATATATATATATATATATAGTGCACAATACATTCACTCAAAAGTTAATAAAAAGTGTTGGTTGATTATATTAAAAAGTATAATCTGATTACATTGAGAGGTTTATACTGTTATTTTTCACTGTAAACATTTTGGTATAATAAACCTATATTTTCAATATAATGAGCTCATACTTTTATATATAAATAGTCTCAACTATTGAGAATGCACCGTGCACCAGATATATGCATGAGACTTACTCTATGTCATTACATGTATTTTAATTTTAATATTATCTTCTTAATTATTATTATTTTATGTAAAACATATATTTCCAAAGTCAAGAAAAAAAGTCATGGTTTGTCCCTTGTACTTTTTTTGCGGTTGAGAAATTAAGATTTGATACATTTGAAGTTAAGGTTGCGTACAAAGAGTAGAGGAAAAATGTAATAAGGTTAATTAATGGGTACCTAAATTGTCTGGAAAAAGGCAGAAATATAATGTGTGAACGATTTAAAATTTATTTTCATTCATTTATGACTGACTATATATAAATGAGCTGACATGACCGACTACATTCTACGCAACTAGAGCTGTTATACGAGCCGAGCGAGCCCGAGTAGTGCAGGCTCGGCTCGGCTCGTTTAGGTTAAAATAAATTTGAGCTCGAAATTTACATGCTTAGCTCGATCACCAATTCATTAGTATGAGTGATTTGAGAATATAAGTTGTATTATTATGTAAAATATTATTATTTTATACCCTAAATTATATAATATTTATAAAATAATCCATATTTTTCGAGCCTAACGAGTAGCTCTCGAGCCTACCGAGCCGAGCTCGTTAAGCAAATGAGTATTTTTTTGAGCTCGGCTCGTTTAACACATCGAGTCGAGTCGAGCCTTAACAAGCCGAGCCGAGCTCACGAGCAGCTCGTTTATTTTAACAGCTCTATACGCAACCTTATAACTAAGTAGATCCGATGGAAGCTTCCAGCCTTACACTGCCTCCAATTAAATCTTGAGCATTATTTATGTGATTCTCTATTTCTTCATAATACTTTGGTTATATATGTTTTTTAGACAAATTATTTACTATAGTTTTTGTAGTAAATTGTGAATAATATTTTATTAAATCAAGCTGAGGGAGAAATATACTGTTAATGCAAAACAACAGTAAGACAGGGTTTAGAAAGAGCGAGTGAATAGTGCACTCATTCAACAGTTGAGACTGTTTAATTTACCTTAAAAAGTAAAGTTTGATTACACAAAAAGTGAACACAAAAATTTGATCACAATGTTATATATCGATCAACAATTTTCAGTATAATCAATTCACATTTTTCAAAATAAACAACCTCAATTATTGAGTGTGTGTACCGTACACCCATTGCGTATAAAATCTCCTCTTTAAAAAAAAAATTGTATTGTACTTATACAAGGTCAAAAGTCGAGATAAAAAATCACAATAACATATGCCAACTCTGAGGATAACACAGGATCGAGTTATTTTATTTTGGAAAGGAAAAACTAGTATGATTCATTTTTAAAAAAATTGAAGATTTGACAAAAATTCAATAGCTGTGTAATGACGCAATTTAAACCTAATTTTATTTCTTTTAGGGCATGTTTTCAACCTCTACAAAAAGTGTAGAAGTGTTTTTTTTTTAAAGTTGGTAAGACACAATTTTATTTTAAAAAAAAATGCTTCTACCCTTTTTTGTAGAGGTTGAAAACAGGTACTCCCTCCATCCCACTATATGTTGCTCATTTATTTTTTTTATAGTTTTTGGAAACTACTATTCACTTCTTTATTATTATTATTTTCAATAATTTTTTACACTATTTTCATTACTTTTTCACTTTTCTCCATCACATCACTTATATTTTTTCACTTTTTTCATCAAATCACTTATACTTTTTTACTTTTACCTTAATTCATGTGTCCAAAAGCAACGAACAACATATAGCGGGATAGAGGGAGTACTTAATAGGTTATAAGACCTTAAAGTAACAGAATAAAAAGTATAAATTCTTTTAGAAAATGCATTAGTTTATATGCCGAAGAGTATTCAACAACTTGAAATTTTGTGAGTTACTATAACGAATGATTTTCTCATTCTAAAATAATACTCCCTCCGTTCCCCTATAAGTTGCTCGTTGCTTTTGAGTACACGGATTAAGATAAAAGTGGAAAAGTATAAATAATGTGATGGAAAAAGTAAAATGTATAAGTGATGTGATTGAAAAAAATGAAAAAGTAAAGAAAATAGTGTAAAAAAATATTAAAAACAATAATAAAGAAGTGAATAATAGTTTTCAATTAAAAATAAAAAAACAAATGAGCAACATATAGTGGAACAGACAAAAATAATAAAATGAGCAACTTATAGTGGAACGGAGGGAGTAATTAAATGCATTTCCATCTATTTCATAATTAAAATAGAGAATGGCTTGGGTGGGAACATTAATTTCTTTGCCTATCAAATTTAAATGGCAATAAAAGAATGTAGTGTGTAGGGCAGTTCGTAGTTATAAACTTGTACAGCCCACCTAAAACATCACTTTCCCACCATTCGGACTACGACTGCATATGCTACCATGTTTATCAGCGACTCATTGCTCCCTCAATTAAATATTATTTCTCTCTCATCCATCTACATAATTTACAATACATTTATTTATCTTATTTTTATCAGCAACTCATACAACATAGGTTAACTAATATTATATTATTTTATTATTCTTTTATTTTATTTATTATATATTATCAATAATTATTTTTTATTTTAAAATTAATTAATAAAAATATTCTTTTACTATTAATTTTAAATTAAAATGAAAAAAAATTACCACACAAAATTAAAAGTAAAACTTATTTATTTGGAACATTTGATTTTTAATGTGAAAAAAAGAATGATTTTTAACGTGCTCCAAAATATATCAAGAGTGATCTCTATTTATAGAGAATGAAAAAATACGAATTTTGGTATATTTTTTATTTTTTTTAATTAGTAATTTTTAAAATAAAATACATTATATATAAAATATGAAAAATTAATAAAAAATTAACATGTGTCAATATATTATTGGCCCCCAAATTTGAGAACTCGCGCTGTGGCACAGCATGGGACGTCAACCTTCTTCTTTTCCATTTTCATTTTTGATTTTTTTTGGTCTTTTAGCTGAAAAGGTCGCTGATAAATTTGGCCTAATTATACAAATACATTTATATCAACTCTATTTAAAATCAAAAATAAAAATATGGAACCAAAGTAAAAAAATCTGCTATTAGATTTTTGATTGTTTGGTAAAACTTCGAATTTTCCCCTTCTGATTCGAATACATATGTGATAAGTACAAAGAACAAGGATCTGGCTTAACTATACAAGATCACTACAATTCTTGTAAAATGATTTTATTTTATTTTATTTTTGTCCTTGATATCCCAAACCTTTATATTTTTTCTTTAAAAAAAAAACTCATTTACAACTTCTACAACTTTGACGGCAAAATATAGGACATGTTTTTTTAAAAAATTTATTTTGTGTTTATTGAGCAAGTGAATGGAAAATATTTTGAAATAAAATGTGAGAATTTTTTTTTATCAGAAAAAAAAAATCTTTATTTATCAAGGTATAAGAGATATCCTAAAGATTAATGCAAGTGATGCAAGGATAAATCACTCACACACAAGTATCAAACACCCAACCATTTCCTATTGTTACTAGAAATATAATTCAGAAATAAATTTTAAATTATAAGCACCAAAACGGAATATGATGTTGAATTGACCTCTTAATTTGATACCAATTCCAAACTCTCGTTTTTAGTTCCTCCAATAGTTCCAAACTATCATATTAATAATTATATTATTGAAAGATATATTTTTTAAAACGTGATTTTTGTATAATAACATATTTGACTTTTAGTAATAACAAGCATAACTTTTTAAAAAATGCACTTGATTTGCATAGTGCATATAATATACACGATACTTCTTTTTTAATTTTTTTATTTAAAATTAGTCTTGTGTGAAACCGTCTCATTACATGAAATTATTTAATAAAATTTAAATTTATTGTTGAACACAATAGTATTATTTACTAGTAATTCGAGACTTTCTTAAGTTTGAGATTGACTCACAAAACTTGAGGTAAATACTCCGGATACAATCCTTCCAAAATCCAAAACACTTATATAACAAATAAAGTGAAATAAATCTAAAAAAAATCCATAAATATATCCATAGCCAGCAAGAATAAATGCTTGCAGCAGTAAAGAAATAACATAAATGTGAAGCAAGTAGGCAGTAAAATTAATAAGCGGGTTGGTAGACACTAGGAAAAAAATCACGGGAGAATTGATTACACTGCCCCCACTCTGAAAGAAAAATGGAATACTACTTTTTCTACCTTACAATACATCTCTAGTATCTTATCATTCAGGGCACCGTAAACTTATCAATGGACTTACTCTAATAAAAGAAACCTGCCTTCGATCATAACGAATCTCATCTCATCATCTGTCCTGTCCACATAATATGGTGGAGTAAAATTTAAGTGTCCACTCATTTACATCATTCACCTCGTGCATTTTACCCTCTTAGCCCTGAGATTATAACACACACACCCATCACTGTTAGGCCATGCTTCCATGATCCGAAGCGTCTTCCAAATAGTAAGGAGTTAGTTTACCATCTTTCCCGGTGGTTTTATGGCGAGTGCCGTTGCCGATTTCTTGCAACATCTTGACGACCCGTCTCATGGAAGGCCGGTTAATTGGAAGCGGGCTGGTGCATAGAAGACCTAAATTCAGGACCCTGCATATTTCCTCTTTGAAACAAGAATCCAGCTTGGGGTCGATCACATGCTCCACTTCCCCCTTCTGATCTAATGTGCTGCAAATCCATTTCACCAGATCCTTTTCACCAAACTCCGGATCAACCGGGTGCTTCCCACTCACTAATTCAAGAAGTACAACCCCGAAACTGTATATGTCGCTCTTTTCATTCACCCGAAGCGTATAACCATATTCTGAAATCACAATTTAGACACACATATAAGTAGCTAAAGAATAAATGTAAATGTAGTTATTGAGCTAAGAGTACTAATTAAGCCGAACCTGGGGCGATGTAACCACAAGAGCCTGCAATAACTGACATAGATTTGGTACCCTTAGCATTGATATCAACCGCCTTGGCCACGCCAAAATCAGCAACCCGAGCGCCATACTGTGCATCGAGTAATATGTTGTTCGACTTGACATCCCTGTGGACAATCGCGGGTGCACAATCATGATGCAAGTAGGATAGTCCTTCAGCAGCATCCATGGCTATCTTGAACCTTATCGGCCAATCCAACAAACCCGCTTTCGTGCTATGAAGCAAATCGCCAAGACTGCCATTAGGCATATACTCGTAAACCAAAAGCTTGCAATCTCTAGTGCTACAACAGCACCATAACTTGACAATATTCTTATGCCTGATCTTCCCCAATGTCTCAACCTCAGCATCGAAACCATTGTCCGGAAGATTGCCCTTCTCCAAGTCATCTGCCAATTTGGGAGTCCCCCACAGTTTCTTCACAGCAACTGCTTCCCCATTGCTCAAAACCACCTTGTAAACCTTACCGGAAGCTCCCGTTCCAACCACGTTGTCCTCGTCCAAAGCATCCAGTATCTCGTCCTCACTGAATCCCAATTTATGAAAAGACATCAATGTCCATTTTGATCTGTCCATTGACCGTTTAGCCTTGCTGAATTTCCTGTACTTCATGTAGAACCAAGCTAAGCCGACAATGAGCACAAATGCAGCAAATGTAAACATTAACCTCAACATCCATAGGTAGCCCCAGTCCTTGATTCCACCTTTTGCATCACACAGACCCTCGCTATCACCGCATAATCCTGGGTTTCCCAGAAAGCTTTCTTTATACATTTCCTTAGCGTACATGGGTGGAATGTGGCCAGAGAGGCGGTTGCTTGACAAATTGAGCCGATTAAGCTTCAAGTTCTGCAATCCAACAGGGATTTTGCCGGAGAAATGATTTCCAGATAAATCAAGATAATTTAGAACAGTTAAACCGCCGATTTCATCTGGAATATCCCCTGAAAAATCATTATTCGCTAAATTAAGCTCATTTAGCCTTTTCCAAGTATGAACCCCACTTGGAACTTTACCTGACAACGCATTATTGTGAAGATCGAGCTTCACTAATTGCCCAAGATTCACAATGCTGCTCGGTAAAGATCCTGATAACTTATTATCGTTAACAGAAATCTCCAGCAAGCTATCCAAGAACCCGATCTCCACCGGTAAACTGCCAGAGAAGTTGTTCCCGGACAAAATCAACTGAGATAAGTTAGAGGCTCCTGCGATAGTTTTTGCAATATCACCGGAAAAAGAATTGTCAGAGAGCTCAAGTAATGAAACGTGTGGAAGCCCCCATAATCCGGCAGGCACCACGCCGAAGAAACTGTTGTGCCCTAATCTCACGCGCAATAGACTACGGCATTCGGCTAGAGTTACCGGTATTTCGCCGGAAAACGAATTTTCAATCAATAATAGTTCCTCGAGAGCTCTATTGAAACACAATGTTTCTGGAATTTGGCCCGAGAAATTATTGGTTGAAACGTCAATCCACCTTAACGGCGATCTTTCGCCTAGATTCGAAGGCAACTTTCCAGATAATTGATTCTGGAAAAGCCTTAATTCATAGAGATTCGGGGACTTGGCAATGCCGTCTGGTAATTCACCTCGCAGATTATTCTCGTAAAGGTTGAGTGACTCGAGCGGCAACTCGCATAACTCAGCGGGGATCTCCCCACTCAACTCGTTCATGGACGCGTCGAGTCGCCTCAGTGACGTCATCTTTGACCACCCCTTGCTTGGCATCTCACCAGTCAACGAGTTGTTATACAGCTCTATCTGAACCACGCTCGTCAACTCAGTAAGCGAACTCGGTATTGGACCGGTTAAAGAGTTGTAAGCCAGGTCCAAATCCGTGAGCTTCCCGAGTCGACCTAGCGATTCAGGTATCGCACCCACTAAATTAGTTTCAGTGAGCCACAGCACCTCAAGATTGGTGAGATTTCCCAGCTCCGGCGGGATCCGACCCGGAGAAAACGGATTGTAAGATAGATTCAGCTGCTTAAGCGATGAAATGTTTCCGAGAAATGCCGGTATTGCCCCTTCCAGTAAATTCTCCACCAATGAGAGCACCTCAAGTTTCTGGAATGTACCGAAACTGTCGGGAATAACGCCGGAAAAGTTATTTCCAGTCAAATCGAGGTATTTTAAGTTAGGGAGATCAGCTAGCCTCGCTGGAAGCTCGCCGGTTAAGTAGTTCTGCGCCAAATCAAGGTGCTCCAACGACTGGCATAAAACGATATCGTCTCCCCGTAGAGTAGAGTTTATGAAGTTATCATAGAATGAAATAAAGGATAAGCTATCGAGGCGGCAGAGAATGGAAGGAAAGGGGCCGGAGAGATTGGAGCTGGAGAGGTCCACCGAGACGACGGCGCCGGTGGCGGAATCGCAGACGACGCCGTTCCATTTGCAGGGCGTGTCGTCGCGAGGGTTCCAGCTGGAGAGGACGGAATTAGGGTCGTCAAACCCGAGCTTGGCTTGGTGAAGGTGCAAACCTTGTTGGTTTAGGCAGAGTATCAGAGTCGGAGATACGAAAAGGAGAAGGAGGATGATAATGCGGTGGCAGTGGCAGTGGTGAAGCGGCATCTTTGCGGTGGTGGGAATGCAGTGGTGGTTGCCGTTAAAGTGAGAGAGAGAGAGAGAGAGAGAGAGAGAGAGACAGACAGACGAAAAAGGGAGGTTGGGAAATGGAAAAAAAATGACTCGACTAAGACATGATTCTTTACGATTGAGACTTGAAAATGTCATTTATATATAGAGAGAGATTGTGTTCTTGAAAAACTTCAAATAGAAAAATGAAAATGGTGTTATCTGCATATTTATTAAAAAAAATTATATCTATAAATTAGTTCATAATATTATCGATAAATATAATTTTTTTACACATAATTAATTTATAATTATTATTAATTTTATGAATTATTTTCTAACTTCTTCAAAAAATTGTGCCACAATTTGGAAAAGTAAAACTAAAGATGAGACTTGAGAGTGTTCAAGTCCAAGGCCAGGGGACAACTCACATTAATCAAAGAATAACAGTGATGGATATTGAGAGTCTTTTAAAAATTCTTCAATTTTTCAATCCGTCCCAAAAGAGATTACATACTTTTTTTTTAATTTTAATTTAAAAGTATAAATTATTTATTAAACTTTACTTTCACAATACACATATTATATTTATAAAAATATATGTTTTAAAATTTTTTAAACTGTGTGTCCAAAAGACACCGCAATGTCTTTCGGGATGGTGGGATTATTATTATTATTATTATTTTTAAATCAAAGTACTTTTAGTTCAATCAAGTTAGTGTGATGCTTTCAATTCAATCTTCATGTAGCCAGAGGTTGATGCACATTTAATGCGTGAATTTCATTTTCAAATTCAGTATATTGATGGCATTTTACATTTAAATGTTAGTTTAATGTAACTCACTTTCTTTCTCTTTCTAAGTATCTTAACAATAATTGTTCTATTCTAATGAGCTTTTAATGAATTTAACACATCTTTTAATATTGAATGTGGAAGTTAATGAAAATATTCATGTGTGGATCAATTATTTAATAATAACATTTATTTATAATACATTATGTATCATTAAACGGTAATGCCAGTCGGGCAGATTCTGCCTAGGGCAGAATTTTTAAAAAAATATTAATAAAAAAAAATGTTAATTAAAATTTTATCCTTTATTCTCCCACTATTTAATTATCATTAACCACTCCTCATTTAATGCAACATGCTCCTCAATTAATGCAACATGCATGCCACGGTTATCCCAATAATACATTACACACGCAAATCACTTTCTAATTTCATTTATTTTACACCATTTTTTAATGGAATTATATAATCAGAAATAATAAAAGAAAAATTAGCAATTAACGCTACATGAAAATAAAAACTTTAATATTTTTAAGAAGTCTTTTTTCATTCTTTATACTCTTAAAATTATTTAATTCAAAAACAAATTCCTTGCAGTTATTTATTATTCGTCACGTAATTATTATACTCTTAAAATAATTTAATACAAAAATTAATTTCTTGCTATTCTTTTCTATCATTACACTCTTAAAATAATTTGATTTAAAAATAATTGTCTTGCTATAATTTTTTCCTTATATTTTATTCTTATATTCTACAACCATATATACATTTAAATATTATTTTCACAATATTCACATATTCAATCATAACTTTTTAGATTTCAAATTATACTCAATATTATTTTTTTTATCATTAAAATATTTTTTTGTAGATGTTACTAGAAAATAACCTAATAGTTTGTAATACTAGACTGAATAGTTCCTAATATCATCCTCACAAAACAGTTATACTATTAGGATTCCAACATCAATACTTGTAAATAGAATCACTAAATCACTAATCCAATTGATAATCACACAACATCATGAATAATATATATATCTTTGTAATATATCTTAAGAATAATAATAATGATGATGTATAAGCGATATTTATATTATTTAAGTGTTTCACACTATGAATAATAAGTGTTTAAGGAAATAACCTAATAGTATTACTCTTTTGTGAGGATGATACTAGAAAATAATCTAATAGTATGTAATACTAGACTGAATAGTTCTTAATATCATCCTCACAAAACAGTTATAGTATTAGGATCCCAACATCAATACTTGTAAATAGAATCACTAAATCACTAATCCAATGGATAATCACACACCATCATGAATAATTTATATATCTTTGTAATATATCTTAAGAATAATAATAATAATAATAATAATAATAATAATAATAATAATAATAA